>CM069917.1:89188163-89231282 GCA_036172215.1 Camellia granthamiana | reverse complement strand
ACTTTCAAAGACTTGCACAAGATAGGAGTTCAAATTGAAGATGCTATGAAACAGGGGATCATTGTAGATGAGAAAAAAACCTGTGAAAAAGACTTTTGTTTATAGTTCCAATGTTATTGGCAGCAGTAACACAATCGCAAAACCTTTGGAAGTTAGTACTGTTATCACCTCTGCAAAAATAACCAATCTCTTTGCCAATGCCACCTCACAGCTCCACAATCAAAACCGTTTCCTGAACTTTGATTTTCATCCACTCAATATGACTCCAACCCTAGTCTTGAAAACACTGGTGGAGAAAGGCCATCTCAAACTTCCTGATCCTTGACCTTTCCCATACCCACTTCCACCTAGGCATGATGCATCCAAATACTGTGCTTTCTACCAGCAACAAGTCTATGAAATAGACCGTTGCATTCGTCTCCGCCATGAGATCCGAGAAATCATTGACTGTAAAATAGTACCCCTCCCCCACAACCTCCACCACAAAAGCCAAATGTCACCACCAACCCGTTGCCTACCCATGACCAAGTTCTGCCACCTCTCTACCTTAACCTTATTCATACACTATCTCTCACCTTTGACCTCAGTATATTACATCACCCCTTCTCACTTATCCAAACCTGAAGCCTACATTCATGAGGGTGCTAATCTATGCATAATGGATGCAATCTCAGTCAAAACCCAAAAATCCTGTGGTGGCAACAGAGGTGCCAGTGATAAAAAACTGAGGATTTGTCAGAGTATGATCCCAATTGATATATAGTACTGATTGGTTATCCAAAACTAAAGGTTGCATTACTTGATGCATTCTCCATTAATGTTATCAAGAGGGATGTACTCGAGTAAGAACTGGACGACTTGGCTGATTTATAAGAGGATTTGGATAACCTTCATTTCTTCGAAAAGCAGAATTTGGAAGATATACAATGCGAATGGTGGAACCCAAACAATTTGGCCAATGTCCACGAATAGGCAAGCAGTATGGAGGATTCAGAAGCAGAAGGAAGTGATGAGGAAGCAAGGAAAATGGCACAACCCACTAGAAAAGCAAAGAGGAAGGAAAAGGAAGGCAAAAGCAGTGAAACTAGGGAAAGTAATAAGCCAAGAGAGTCCAAAATAGAGAAGACTGAAAAAGAAGTGCCAGGAGGAGAATTTGGAAGGGTAGTCCTGAATTTGAGAACACTGGGCCAACCAATTCAATAATAGAAGAAGAACAACAACAACTAAGAGTTAGCCGAGCATGGGCATATTTGAGAAGAAGGGAGATCTTTACAGAAATCCGATCAACATCACATTACCAGCCAAAATGAGATGATTGTAATATAAGGATGATACATGTTGAGCCGGATGATTGCATAGCTATAAATGAAAGGGAATGGTGGAAAGACAATGATTTACAATTCGCCCACACCGATGAAGGTTAGGGAAGTAATACATCAGATGATACCTAGTATTCTGAAGAAATTGATTATCTAACTAGGAGCAGGCATTTCTTTAAGCCTCTCACACCTAGATCAAGGAAAGCCGTCGGGAAAGGACGCAGAGAAAGAAAATGAAGAAGAGGAAGATTTGGTCCTTTAAATAGTTGAAGAGGATCCAAGCTAACATTTCAATCTGGGGATTGCTCATGGCATCACGTAAACATCGACAAGCTATGCTTAGAGCATTAAAAAAAACCCAAACTGTCCATTGATACCACACCTGACCAGTTGTGTTCGCTATAAATATGTGTCCTTCGCGTACTACTTATATGATAGGATTAAAGCTAGTAGACTTCGCGCTAACAAATTAGCTGATCCGAGCATATGACAACACAAGCCGGGAGGTTATGGGTATTGTTAAAATACAGATTCTAGTGGAACCATCTGAGCACGAAACTGAGTTTCACGTCATGGATGTGCCGATGACTTTCAATTTGCTATTGGGCAAGCCTTAGTTATATCAAATGAAAGTTATTTCTTCCACAATGCGTTAGTTGGTCAAATACTTGTATGTCGGCAAGATCGCTACTGTCTTCTAGAATTCATCTATCCATCCCCCACCCGAGGTTATGACCCATGTATTGGAGATAGATCATGAGGAAGAAGACGTTTTTCCTTGCCAAGTTCACTTTAGCCAAAGCCCAGTTAGTCCATACTATCATGGCAGATGAAGACGAAATATACCTGAGCGCTCAGCCAATCTACTTCATGAGCAAATTAGGGACATATCCCGGGAATAGGACTTGGAAAGAATGAAGGAGAGGAATTACAGCGGCAGAGGAAGCTACCCACAACCCTTATTCATTTAGGTTAGGGTACAGACCCACAAAAGAAAATTAGAAGAAGAAAGGGGATGAGGTGAAAGAAAGGGCTAAAGCTAATAGGGCTGGCAAACAATATGAATTAAAGTACAAAACCGATCCTGGGAACCCTAAATGGTCGCTTTATTAGAGAGGAGATAATTTCTCTTTTTGCGATTTTCCTGAACCATAAGTGAACCCCGAGACAAAGGAGCGTCTCTCCAGGTTTGAGGTTTTCTTTTGACTAACAGCTATTTGAGAGTGAGGACGAGGAAGAAAACTTCATAAATGGCCTGGACTAAGGCGGAAATAGCTATTTGGCTAACGCCGAAGAGGATAAAGTGGAGTTGATACTGGCTGATCGTGAAGCTAGCACTGAGTTATAGGGTTTTAAGGATGTCAGTGTTTTTGTGATTGGGGAAAGATCGTCTGTGGACTACAGTGACCTCATTCTAGATGTATCTAAGGCACCTCGTTTGACCTGGCAACTCAAGAGAGGTTGTATCGTAAAATATGAATCTAATAGTGAGTCTGAGTCTGATTCTACTGAGTCTGTAGAGTCGAAGTCAGACTTGGGTTTCTTCTGGTAGTTCTGAGTCGGGTGGTTCTGGCATTGATAACCAAATGCCACTATCTTGTCTCGGTCATCTTTTTCATTTTCTTTTGAGTCCACTGTATCTACTGAGCCAGACCTGATGAATGAGAATCATGGGGAATTGTGCTTACTTTTTTGTGCCTTTAGTTTATCATATTGACCAAGATTTTCAAAATTTTGATGAAAATGAAGATAAAGAAATTTCTTAGGCTTTGAAAATTTTGATTAATTAGGAGGAGGAGAGACGTGCAAAACCTTTGATGGATGAGATTGTTCCGATTAATGTGGGTACTAAAAAGGATCCTCGCTTAGTCCAAATTGGTTCTATGTTATCTTTGGAGGAGAGCGAACGATTAGTCCTCTTTGCTAAAAGAATTTAAAGATGTTTTTTGCATGGTCCTATAAGGATATGCCTAGAATCGATCTTGAAATTGTCCAGCACAAGATCCCTCTTGATCCCCAGGCCAGGCCTGTTAAGCAGAAACTCCATAGAATTCAGTCAGACTAGGCATTGAAGATTAAGAAAGAAGTCACCAAGCAAATCAATGCAGAGTTTTTTGATTATATTAGAATATCCTACATGGTTGGCAAACATTTTACCAGTTCCAAAGAAGGATAACAGGATTCGAGTCTGTGTTGATTTCAGAGATTTGAATAAAGCCAGCCCTAAAGATAATTTCTCCCTACCACACATTGATGAATTGATAGACTTCACTGCAAGTCATGCTTTACTTTCGTTCATGGATGGGTTTTCAAGATATAACCAGAACTCCACAACATCTGAAAACAGAGAGAAAACGACATTCACTGCTAAATGGAGGACTTACTAACTACTATTGGGTTATGCCATTCAGGTTAAAAAATGCCAGAGTCACTTATCAGAGAACAACAACCACCATATTGCATAACACGATTCACAAGGAGACTGAAGTGTATGTGGATAATATGATTGTCAAGTCCAAGGAACGGGAAGGTCACCATGACGCATTAAAAAGGTTCTTTGAAAGAATCTGGGAGTACAAGCTAAGGCTGAATCCACAAAAATGTACTTTTGGGGTGACTGCAGAAAAGATGTTAGGTTTCCTAATCACACAATACGGAATCGAGGTAGACCAGTCCAAAATCAAGGCCATCTTAGAAATGCCCCCACCAATGACTAAAAAGGAGGTCCGAGACTTTTTAGGGAAGGTACAATTCATAAGAAGGTTTATTTCCAAATTAGCTTGCACTTGTGAACCACTATTTGGCTTGCTGAAAAAATGGAAGAAGTTCCGATGAGATGATTGACGCAATTACGCTTTCGAGCAAATCAAGCAATATCTGCAGAATTGACCTGTGTTGTTACCCCCCGAGCCAGGGAAACCATTGATCTTGTACCTGTCAGTGACTGAGTCTAATATGGGCTGCATGTTAGTGAAAGAATCAAAAGAGAATGTGGAAAAGGCCAATATACTATCTAAGCAAGAAAATGTTGGAATATGAGACTCATTACACCCCTTTGGAAAAGCTTGTTTAGCCTTAGTGTGCGCCACCAGAAAGTTGAGGCACTACTTGTTAGCACACTCGGTAATCCTGGTTTCAAGGTTAGATCCCATCAAATATCTCTTTGAGAAACCATCACTTATCGGTAGGCTAGCTCGATGGCTGCTTTTGCTTTTTGAGTTTGATCTACGATATATTGCTTGCAAATTTGTCAATGAGAGAGCCGTAGTAGAGTTCTTGGCAAACTAGCCGATCAAAAGAGAAGAAGATAGGGAATACAAATTCCCAGATGAAGGGATCCTGCAGTTAGAAGAGGACACTTGGAAGTTGTATTTTGATAGGGCAGCCAATCAATATGGATATGGAATGGGAGTATTGCTCATGGCCATCCGATGATTCCTACATACCTTTAGCCTTCAAGCTTCGATTTAAGGTATCCAACAATCAAGCAGAGTATGAGGCATGCATAGATAGACTAGAAGCTACCCTAGAACTAGGAGCATTAAGATTGGATATGATTGGAGATTCAAACCTGGTTGTGTCTCAAGCCAATGGGGATTGGAAAGTGAAAGAAGAGAAAATGAAAGTCTATCATCAGACCCTGGATACGCTAATTCTGATGTTTAAGCGATTGACATTTACACATTTGGTGAGGGGAGAACAATAGGTTTGCTGATGCCTTAGCAACCTTAGCTTCAATAATGAACATACCGATTAGGGTGAAGATGAGTTTGATTATCATAGAGCAGAGATATGCACCGACATACAAGATGATTGTTGTGACAAAAGAAGCCCAAGATGAAAGCCCTTGGTATTTTGACATTTGGAATTTTCTAAAGAAAGAAGTATACTCACAAGGGGAAAATGCTAACGATAAAAGGGGGATATCGCATCTGGCCACTCAATTCCTCATATGTGGAGACAAGTTGTACAGAAGGGGTCCATTTAGGAATGCATAAGTTATGCGTTAGAGGAAGATGAAAAATTGCATCATGAAATCCGTCCATGGAGGGGAATATGTGGCTCATGTGAATGGTATAACATTAGCAAGGAAAATCCTCAGACAAGGATATTACTGGTTGACTATGGAAAGTGATTGTGTTAGTTTTTTTTGGCGATACCACAAGTGTTAGATTCACGTCAATCACATGAACATCGCACCGTCAAAGTTGTACAACATGACTTCGTCATGGCCTTTCTCTATCTGGGGAATTGATGTGATAAGGGAAATAACACCAAAAAGGTTGAATGAACACGAGTTTATTCTAGTAGCAACTGATTATTTTATCAGGTGGGTGTATGCGCAGTCACATGAAGTGTTGAAAGCATCACACATTGCCAAGTTTATAAGGAACAACATCATCTGTCAGTATGGGGTTCCGAATGAGATTGTTTCAGACAACGGTTCGCACTTCAAGGGAGAGGTGATCGATTTGCTCAAGAAATATAATGTGGTCTTTCACAAGTTATCAACCTATGTGCCACAGACTAATGGCGTTGTTAAAGAAGCGAACAAAAATATCAAGAACATCCTACGAAAGATGGTGGAAAGATAGAAGGATTGGCCAGATAAACTACCTTTCGCATTGTAGGGCTACAGTACATCGATCCAAACATCTACTAAGCCAACCCCCTACTCTCTAGTTTATAGGATGAAGGCAGTGCTACCGATTGAGGTAGAGGTGCCTTCGTTGAGGATTATGGCTGAATGTCAGATAGCGGAGGCTGATTGGTAACAAAATCGCTTTGAAAGCTAATGGGGGTGTTTAGGAAGCCAAGGTTTGGCTTTTTCTTGGGTAAAATCCACAAAAAGAAAAAATAGGCTCAAATATTCAATAAGACAAAATATCACATCAAACTCAAAATCATTTCACTTTTTTTCTCACAAACATCATATCCAACTACAAAAAAATCTAACCCTCTTCCTAAATACAAATATTTTAGTCTACTACAATTTCCAAAAACTAAAATAGCCTACTAAAATAGCCAATTTCCCAAACAAGGCAAATATTATTCCGTGAGAGAATGTTGAAGGCACTATACCACATACAAGGGTACCAGCGCAGGATTGCTCGAGCATTCAACAAGAAGGTCAAGTACAGGAATCCGAATAAGAGAGATCTAGTGTTGAAGGACAACCAGGCTCCAATTTACGATCCTAGGGGCAAGTTCAAACCCAATTGGATTAGTCCTTACATCATTAAGTCAATTTGTCAGGAGGAGTAGTTATTCTAATGGATCTGGATGGACTAGAGTTTTCACAGCCGATTAATATTGACAAGTTGAAGAAATACTATCCCTGAGAGGCTTGCTGGGCCGAAAAAACTGGAAGGGCGACCTAGGTAAAAGTTAGAGCAAGAAAAAGGAAAATAAATAAAGTGGAGCTCGCAAGGTTGAAAACCCAAAAAGACGGCTTTGGCAAAAATTAGAGCGCAAAAGGAAAGAGTAAATACTCGAGTAGAACCCAATCATGAACTATGTAAGGCCTAATTCCCATCCTTAGGATACGTAGGCAACTTCATTCTAAAGTTCGGCCCCAATCATTTTTAACTCGGTTGTTTTGTCCATGATTGATCGATTCATTTTACTCAGATTTACATCTGGTTACCTAGACTTGCTTTTCTGTTATAAATAGGGTTGCAAGGTAAAACCAATTAATGACACAGTGATAGAAGAGGTGCAGAAAGTCCTGTCCGATGAGTTGATTTGAGGTTGTGCAGTACGAGGGTTGATTTCTGGTATGTTAAGTAGTGGCCGTTTGTGAAAATGTGTTTTGATTTTTTTAACAAAATGAACTGATTTTCTCAAACATCTTTTGCAAAATGAGTTTTTCTTTAGAGCTGAAAGGAAGCTTTTCAATACCCGCAATTTTTCTTACATGTTTTCAAAGCAAAAGTGGAACAAACATGCTTAGCCCACTTCCATATTAATTAAAGCATTTTACATCATAAAGCTAAGGTCAAAGCAATAAACTAGGGGCATGGTCGAGTCACGTCTGTGGCCCTCTCCCCACAGCATCAGAAGATTTTGCTACCAAAGATGCGCCTACCTGTGCCTACTCCTCAAGCTAAAGCATGCACTCACTGGAAAGGGCCTAACTAAAGACATCGACAGGAGCCAGGAGCTATCTCATCCTCCAAGTAGTTGCATACCGAGAAAAGTGCCTAGTGTAAAGTAGAAATGAAGTCGGATACTTAATCCCATCAGCAGGGCGAGTTTGATTATGTCCAAACTGCCATCTGAATCGGACAGGGAAATAGAAGACGCATTGTATCAAGCCAATCAATTGCACACCTGATTGGCAGAATATGCAGTACGTCATTGGAGGCAAGTCTAACCAGGGGCAACACCAAGCAATGCCTGTTGTAGACCTGCTGCACATCTAGACATACCACAAGTACTCTAAAGGAAAATCTATTGTCCGGGCTCAGAAGAAGTAGTTCCTAGCTAAATATTAAGCACAAGGAGCCACTACTTTCAACTTATACATCAACCATACATGGGAAGAGATGAAAAATGAGAGAGATTAAAAGAATATAGAGATGTGCGTTAAGCATAAAAAGTGAGAAAAAGGTTTTGAGGGAAAAATCAAGTAAAGAGAGCCAAAGTGATGTGAGAAATATAAAGTAAGAACGGGTGGGAAATAGTACCTGAAGAAATAGTGGACTCCTTGCAAACTAAAAAGTCTCTTGTCTACGAAATGTATTTAAACCTATCAAAGTCTCAGCTAATGCTAAGCCCATGCAACTCTGACCCTTCCGAAGTCGTTGAACAACTTCAATAATCTTGATGCTCACCCTATCACCACTAGGGGCAAGTAAGCAATGTAAGAGTAGACGCATGCAAAGTGCATATTGACGATGCCCTCGCCAAATAGGATCACTCCTAACTCCAACAACAAAAATTCGGTGAATCAGTCTGAATGCATCCAATCCCTCATTGTGAGCCAAGGATTGAGCCTCATTTGGAGTTAGACCACGCATCTGGGCTAAGGCATGAGTATAGCCGAAGTTAGGCCAGGGAATGATTTCTTCATCCCGGGAAAGCTTTATTAATGCCCAAAATTCTTCAAAGGTCGGACAGAGCCCTTGCATGCCAAAATGACATACATAGGTAATTAGATCCCAGTAGCGAATAGCCACTTGGAGGAAAGAAAGATGAAGCAATGTGAGACTTAGAGGAAAAATGGTGTTTAGGCCGAAACCCACGAAATTCACTTTATTGGTGCCATCCAAAAAGCTTATCCAATCCTAGAGCCTAGCTATAGTTGGAGCCTCCATTTGCAGAAGAAGCTCCTCAATGTTTCCACCTCTAGGTGAAGAAGTAGTTGCGAGTTACATTTTAGATAGACAAGGTTGCACGAGTGCTTGATAGTTGTATCCCAATGCCTGGCCGGAACTGTCACGACCCAACTCACCCATATAGGTTTAGCATTGTAACTGGCCAATAATCCATAGATTACCAAAGGCCTCATAGACAGAAAACATAATATTAGAGGCTAGCGGAAGTAGATAACAAATATACAGCGTCCATTGAGCTGTGCAGACATATATGGGACAGAAAAATTTTAAACTTTTTATATACATATATTATCACATCATTCCTACACCATCATATATATATATAGATGAGACAAATTGGGAGTTAGCCTTATTTACAAAATAAACAAAGACTTGTTTAACCAAACAAGAAAACAAAACTTATACTTTAATCACATAGCCATAACCACTTAACATATCCGAAACCTCCACGGGAGGCACATAGGTTGGCTGACAAAAACAGATTCCAGGCAGAATCCTTTAAGTCTAGTCACGTGCCTGATCACCTGCATATATAAATAATACAGTAAGCTGGAGCCCGGTGAATAATAACAAAGTAAAAGGGTTTAAATGAATGATGTCCTATATCAAATTCGGAAAACAGATTCATTTTTATTTCAAGAACAGAAGAAAATCCATATTCATATTCTTCTTCAAATCATATACAAAAATCAAAGTTCATGCTTAATCATACATGGTACATCCATTAGTGCAAATAGAACAAATACAGAGCAGATACAGAACAAATGGTGGTTATAAGTAACCAGCTCCATAAAGAAACCTCCGAATCCGGGTAACAGATAACAAATATGCTGAGCTCCATAATGGAGCCTCCGATATAGGTAACAGATAACAGATATACTAAGTTCTATGATGGAACCTCCGATATCGGATAACAGCTAATAGATATACTAAGGATGTGACAAATACTTGTTAGAAATTGGATAATCATTCATTGTACAGAGCATAACATTTCAGATAACAGATCTTATTTCATCATACAAGAAATAAATAAAGTTGAACATAGCTTTACTAAGTTATTACTCACAGATAGCTCCAGAAGTAGAATAGACGGATCAGACAGATGATAGTGCGTGACCTACACAATCACATAACATATACATATTAAAACACAATATCACTTCTTGATCAAACTTGACTTCCTTGTCTTTTTCTGTCTAAGTAATCTGAGGTTCTACCACGCGTATTCTTTCTTTATTCAAATGAATCGGGTTCTCATTTCACATATTCTTTTATTACTAAGTCCTTTTTCAATAGACCGATTTCTCACTTGGCATCTTAATCAATTGTTATTAAATCAATGACTTATTCCTTAACCAACTAAGTTGTGTTGATTTTTGGCTTATTAATCTTTATTAAGTAATAAATCATGTCTAGAATGCTTTGGGAGAAGATGAGATGAAAATACAAACAAAGTGTGATTTTTCAAAACATGCTGAAAATAGCTTGGCCCGCTCGAGCCACCACTTGGTCTCTCGAGCAGACTGTACTGTTTGTAAAAATACTAGAAGCTCGTAATGTTTTGCTCAAGCCACCAATTGGTCGCTCGAGCAGTCTGAAGATTTAGCTTCCAAATTTCATTTCAAATTTAGATTCATGCATGATTCAATTTAAACATGTAATGTCATTAATAAAAATGAACACATGACTAATTTCCAAATCTCAATACAAAAACCTTCTTAATTTGTCCAAATTTGAATGTAATTCATTTCATCCATATCAAACCCAACTTCAAACTCATAAGTTCTAAAATATGAATTAAGCTTTCAAAATATAATTCCAAAACTTACGTTTAAACATGGCTTGTCTAGAAATATAAAAACTCTTAAATAATTAAGAAAAATTGATCAATTTTAAACCATTGACATCAAAAATTCCCTTAATATAAAATTACAGCTCATTCTTTACAAACTCATACTTTTTAACCCAAAACTTAATTATAGATGTTTCAAAATATGTTAAATTTGAATAAAACTTTTAAATTAAATTACATGTATGGATTCAAAATTAAAATTAAACCAATTTCTATCTTTCATAATAAAATCAAAACCTCATCTAACTTTAGAATTAACCCCAAATTTCCATAAACTTGATTTTTATAAAACTTATTCCTTCTTCTCTTCAAAACATGAAATTCATTATCTTAAATTCTTCAAAATCCATGATGTGTGTATAAAACACTTATCAAAATCCAACCAATTCTACATTATCAAGCTCAAACTATAATTTGACTTTTTAATTTATATCACAACTTAATCCCAAACTCATAAACTTTAAAATATGAAATAAATTCTAAAGTCTTCAAAATCCACAATGCATGTAAGGATGAGTTTCAATCGATTATAGTCTTGGTATCAGATTCAGGACTCATCCAAATACAACCATTCTTAATTTCAAAATCAAAATAAAACAGTTATGTGCCCGAATGCAATGCCATGCATGCTTATACATTTAAGATGATCCAAAAACAAAAGTGCTTCCTTCATTACCTCTCGGTCAAAATTTTTTTACAAAAACCTATCTGAAGCTATACATGATTTTCTAAACTACAAAGCAAAAGAAATCTACAAAAAGAGAAATACAAAAGAAGATAATTAGGGTTGGCTGGCCCTCTTCGTCCTCTTTGCGGACGGAACCCTAGTGTCGTCCCCGTCAGCACCGCTACCCTCAGCTACAACGACTACCTCACCCTCAGCCTCAGCAACTGCCTCATTACCAATCTCGTCTTCGCTATCTCTATCAGAGCCATTGCCGGTCTTACTGCGACTAGAGCCATCCTTAGAACCGCTGCTACTCACGCTGCCCTTCTCTTCTTCATCATCATTATCAATATCAGCATCGCTGCCCTCCAAGTATTCGATATCAATGATCGCATACCCCTCACTATCCTTAGAGGTCTCATTAGTGACAAGATCCTCCTCCTTGGAAGCAGTGGGAGTTCTCTCTCAAGATGAAGAACTCTCCACCATCTAGTCACCTCTACATCTACCGAGGACACCCATATCTCGACCTCTATCAACACCTCTCCCCCAAGTTGGATGATGACCTACTCCCCTCCCAACTATTGAAGAAAGCATCACCTATACCGCAACAAGCTGAAATGAAGGATTGGCAAGAAATAGAATGTCAAATAGAAAGAGTGCAGCGATAAAGATAGTCTATCAGAGTGTGTCAAAATGAAAGTATGGAACAGACAGTACAGAGTGAGTTGGAATAGAATACCTGAACGCCAGCTACGGCAAGGGCATACTCCCTTCTTCGCACTATGTGGACCAGGGACTCGATCACCTCCAAACATCACTCAATGTAGGTCGCAAAAGGCTACAAGCAAAAATGGAAGTATGAGTAAAGCAACATAAAACATGAGTAAAGCAGAATGAAATAGTATAGGGGCATCTGAGAAAGCTATGAAATGAATAAGATATACCTGTCTCATCTCTGGGGCAAGAGGAGCACCCGATCTTTAGGAAACTCTAGAGGAACCTCTCTGAGAGCACCACTTGGCCACATGTATGTCACCGAGAAAGAAAGTGCTGGAAAACTGATGGTAGGATCAACGGGAGAAACAACAGCACTTCTAGTGGTATGAGCATCAGCAGGAATAAGAGCAGTAGCTGAGGCACCTTCTAGTACTCAGGCCGTATCAGGAGTAATGGAAGGCATGATATGGGACTACAAGAAGGCGGTGTAATCCCCGAACATATGGAATAGGTTGGCATCATGTCCATCCAACATGGCTTCGAGCTCCACCGTGTTAGTAATCAGATCAGCAGTCCTTATGCGAGCAAGCGAAGGAGATGGGATGTTCTGAACACCATGATCTAGGGTTTGGTGAATAAAGCGCTCCCCCAAGTACCAAACCTAGCTAAAAGAACCCTCAAATAGTATCCTCACCCTGGAGGCCACCCATGATGCAGCGTACCGCTCCCTCTCAACCTGGGGCATAGCCACATAGGGTGCCAGTCTACCTACATATTTGAAAAAGTGAGTTGCAATCAGAAGCCCAGATGAAAAAAGTAAAAAAGATAAAATAGATCAGTATGAGTTCTGAGTTCTGAATGTTTACCCGAGTAAGAGTCACAGGGTCAAAAAAATAGCGAAAATGAGTGAAGCTGCGATACTGGTGGCCTGAAGGCCTCATCAAAATATAGGAACCGAGGCACTACCCAGTCAATCTCATGCACGGGAACCAGGGCGAGTTTGGGGAAGTAAGAATATGCCCATATCTGCATAGGAAAGAGGGATGGCATCAAACAACAAGCAGAAATAAAGTCATAAATGTATAAAGTGGAAAATCAGTAATGTAAACTAAAAAGGACCTCCCATGTGTGCCAATATCCCTCAAGTAGCCATGCTTTCCGGTAGGAAAATGAGCTCGCATAACTGTACAATATGGCAAGGCTAACACCTCCCCAATCATAATTTCTCATCTGGGGGATGTCCACCATCATACTGTAGACGTCCCCGAACGTCCCAGGAGGGAAAATCCCGTTTTGTTCATTTGGGCTCACTACAGTTCGGACTCAATGTCACGGTTTTGAATCTGGTCTCGCAACGTACAATGCAAGACCGATAAATCACCAAAGAGTCCAAATCTAGCAAATCGTTTTGAAAAACAGATTTTTGGAAAGAAGTGCCAAACATGGACTGCTTTGCCAGATACAGAGTCGCCACCTAAATATTTTGTTTTGGGGGAATTTAGGAAACCCTGACTCGTGCCTAAGGCCACGTGTCCGTCATCACCAAAGTTGCCTCGACTCGGGAACTTGGGTACGATTGGGGAAGGTCACTTCGTGAGCACCCCTGCTCACCCGATCAAAGATCGGCCTCTACTAACCATGATATCGAGTTTTGAAAACATTATGTGCTCTTATTCCGGTTATTAGCCTGGAATTACTATATGATGCACACAGCATACAAGTATAGACTAGATTGCCTAAGTTGGAACAAAGCATCGCATATCCGTCTGTTTTGAAAATGGAATGAAGTTTGCTACTCGCAAGTAGGCTAAAACACGGGTTTCGACGAATTATCCCAATTCAAGCAACCCAACCTTCACCCACAGGCATTCAGGCAGTTATATCACATAAGCACATAGCCTCATGGCAACACTCACACGCATGCAAGGATGCTAAAGCATAAACACTTACCAAGTACTCCGAGCCAAAACAGAAACTAGTTAGTAATCAATGCATGATCCTAGTTCATGTTCAAGATGGCTAATGCAACACATGCAAAATGCAACTAAGATAGGCTCGGCTATTCTAAACATGGCATATGAAATGCAACAGGAAACATGCATTCAACTTGGAATTGAAATACAATGCAGTTAGTATGATGCGCCGAGCCCAGTGCGTGCAATACGGATGAATGAATGCAAACATGCGAACATATAGATGCTAATTGAAACATGCCCTAAAACTAACCATTGAAAGCGGGTAAGTAAAAGGGAGAAAGAAGTGGGGGTTGGGAGACATGCACACACTCACACACACTTATTACAAAATTCGTCCTCTCGACGGAGGGTCTGAATAAATAATACAAACTGAATAAATAATTAACTACCCTAGCTAATTAAATATTACAAAACCCTAATCAATTAATAAATTAATTACAAAAGGAGGTGGCCGCAGCCCCGCCTCGGAATGCTTGAATGATGCGTGCTCGATTGCCTCGCTCGGAAACCCGTTGCCATACCACTGTTGCCTCTGTTTGCACTGTTCTGCACCTCTGAAAACTGTGAAAATACTTATGATGCTTCTGGAACACTCCTATAGTAGTGTGGGGTGTCACCAGCCATAATGAAAGCCCACCGGCCACTAGAATACAGTTATCGACCAAAAGTGGGACCACCGGCTAGACTTTGATAGCCGGCCGGCACTAAAAGTGGCCGACCGGCCATTTTTTCTTGCAGAGCACTGGTTTTGCTGCAGCAGAGGACAGACAGTGCATGGCAAAGCATTTTCAAGACAATGTGTGCATAGCCACTCTCCCTATCATGTAATGAACTCAAGGGAGTATGGCCCTCGGTCCTCGGGCCACCAATCACGCATTTCGATGCATGATGGCCAAAGGTACCAAGTTTGCAAATCAATGTAAATGAATGCAACAAAACAAATGAATGCCACACACTCTATCATGTTGAGATCAAGAGTGTCGACAACTGAGGATTGAGATGTGTTTCGTCACTTTAAGTACGAACGCACCTCATTCCTCATGTTTGGTTTGACACCCCAAACCAAACACAATGCAATGCATGTATGCAATATGGCTCAAATATGTAAAATGGCTCAAATATGCAATATGAGGCTAAGTTAGCAAAGCATGCCAAATGCAACGCAACCTACAGATGCAAATGTACAATGTGCTAAGCATGCAAGATGTAATGCAATGCGATCTAACATGTAAGCTAAGCTAATGTAACAAGAACATGCAAACATGATATAATGCAAGCATATAACGAGATGCAACATACCAAACATGCAACTATGTACAAGGATGGACTTAAACCGAAATGGGAGGCCTCAGCCATGCCCCAAAACAGTGGCCAATAATGATGTAACGAAAGCATGAATCATACATGCAAGCGTGCACGCACCAAGGCCCATCATTTAAGGCATAAAAGAGGCAATTCTAAGCATACTTAAAAGAGACAAACACGAGCATTTACAAAGATGCTGAGCTCTGAAATCATGCTAAAAGGAGTGCCAAATCCAAACACACAAGTGAAACATAGCATACAAAGGGGCCCAAAGCTTGAGACCAACCAAAGGGTTCAAACCATAGCCATACCAACCAAGCCTTAAAGAGCCAAAATGACTTAAATTAGTCCTAGGGCAGATCAAAACAAGACTAGAACATGTATGGAACATGGCCAAAACATGCTAAGAAATAGGCACCAAAACAAAGGCATTCAAGACTACAAAGAGAGCACTCCATTACAACTATCACAACCAAGCATGGCATGGACTTTTCAACAAAAAAATGGAGTTATAATATACCAAAAGGAGCCCTGAAACCCACTGATATGGCAGCTTGAAGACTTAAACAAAGAGGTATGCATAATGACTCATTTTTAAGGCACAAAAGAACAACTCTTCAAAGCATTGAGAGGATGGTAAATGCAAGCATACGAGCATGAAGCATGGACTGAAATTTGATCTCAAGTGATGCCAAATCATGAGAAAGGTCAAAGTAATGCATGCTAATGACTCACACACCCGAGGCTAACAAACTAGAATGCATGGTGGCTATACAAAGCGATGTAAGCATGACCAAAAGGACACCAAATAGACCTTAAGCATGGCAAAACAGAGCTAAAATGTTCTTGGAACCAAAGCAAAATCATGCTAAAATGCCACCTTACAACATGATGCATGTTAGGCCAAAACATGGGATTACAAGGCAAGCATATGATGCATGCAAGAGGCCATTAAACCAACTTAAAACAGAGGTAAACCATGACCAAATATCACTAAATACCCACTGAGATGGAGCCAAAATCGATTAAGCATGCATGCTACCCTTATGAGCCAAAAACACAAGCATATGAGACACAAAGGGAGAGGGGTGTCCCTCCCCTATGCAAGACCTCAAAACCACTTCACCACCACTGAAAATCCTCTGGATTTCAGTGGTGAGAAGGCCAATACACGAAAGTTCCAAAGCTTAACAAAGAAGGCACAAAAAGAGGCCAAACAAGGCCTAAGAGGGGGAGGATGACCCCCAACACCAAAATGACCTTAAACAAACATCTTAAGCATGAAAATACAGAACTTTTATCAGTTATACACTAAGCTTAAAATAGCATGCAAGATAGGCTAAAAGCTAGTGCAAAAATGGGGAATATAAAGCAATAGTGCTCACCCTTGAAGAAGACTTCAAGAACAGCAACTCCAGCCCCCTCCTTCTGATCAAAACCAACTCAAAACTCCAAGAACAACCTCTTAACACCTCAATAACCAGGGTATAGTGTAACACTAGGTGCTTTAGTGCAAAAATAAGAACAAAACACACTTTTGAACACTATTCCACACACAAATATAGAGAGAGAGAGAGGAAGATATAGAGAGGGAGTGATATATGTGATATATATCTCTGACTTACTCAACCCCTCTAAAGGAGAAGGGAGGCCCTCTTTTATAGAACAAAACAAGGGCCTAAGCTTCTTGGAGAAGCTAAGACAAAGGGGTCAAGCTTCCTCAAGAAGCTAGAACAAAGGTTCAAGCTTCTTGGGGAAGCTAAGACAAAGGTTCAAGCTTCTTGAGGAAGCTAGAGCAAAGGGTTCAAGCTTCCTCAAGAAGCTAGAGCAAAAAAGGTGCAAAGGGTGCAAATCCTTCATACACGTGTATGGAGGACAGGTCTGTGTGCTCCAGCTGGCACAACTAGTATGCACAATGCCTAAAAAAGGCAAAAAAGAAGCCCCGGCCAGAAAATATGGCCGACTGACCAAACAAACGGCCGGCCGACCAAAAACAATGCCGACCGGCCATCCCCAATGGCCGGTAGCAACAAAACAGGGTCGGTGGCCTCAAGCCAAGGCCGGTGAGGTGTGGGGATGACCAACAAGCCATTCTTCGCCCTCAAAAGCAAAAACAAACAAGTTCTTGGTCCACAACCAAGCACAGAATAGGCAGGTTAAGAGATCCTAAGGCAAGGCGCGCGGCCAAGACCTCCGAGAACTCAAAACAAATACGAACATGGGTGATCATCGAGTGTTCAAACGATGACGTCCAAGTCTTGAGGGCGGTCAAAAATGGGGTGTCTACACATACTCAGAAACTATAATCCAATGGTATTCTCCCTATTCGCAAATGGGGTAGTACCGAGGACATATAGAAGAAATCTGCAAATGTACTAAGTCGTGGCCTTTAGGGTGTCAAGATGTGTGCCATAGAACCTCTGGTGCAACTGGCTATAGTGGATGATCCCCAGGCTACCCTTCAAGGGAATGGCCTTGTAGGCACCCCATTTTGACTGCCCTTAAGATTTAGACACCTCACTTTGAACACTCGATGATGAAATGTTACGCTGTGCAATCGTTTGAATCTTTAGCAAAAGAATTCACTTTTGAGTTTCAAACCCAAACCTTGCACCCTATTTGGACCAAAACCTATTTTAAACCATTAAAAATCCTCTTTTCCAAAATTAGGACCCGGCCGTGCCTATTGGGACCCAGCTGTGGGTATTTGGGCCCGATCGACTCTCAAAGGCAACAAAATGAAAAATGACTGCCAGACCACATTTTTGGGTCAGTCGGTGTAGACACCCTATTTTTGACTGCCCTTAAGACTTGGGTGCTTTATTCCAAACACTTGATGATGAAAATAGTATTGTGCACGATTTCCCTTCTCAACCAAGGTCGAGCGCTCAAAACAATCTCAAACCTCTCATATCTACACTAATTGAACCCCTGAATTTTATTTTTGAACCTTGTGCTGCCTTACACTGAGCTTAAAATAGAAAAACAGGGGAACACTTTTGGACCCAGCCATGCCTCATTGAGGGCCGGCCGTGGCCATTTGGGGCCGACTGTGCCTTAATGGCGATAGACACTGTTCTGGGCGAGAGCCCGTCAGCTGTCCGTTTTTGGAGATATTTCTGACTTGTTTTCCTCAAATTCTATAAAAACGAGGTTATACCTTTGTTTTGAGGGTTGAACAACTTCAAAAGAGCCTATATACATATTGAGAGCTCCTTCTTCTTGTGCAAGTCATATTTAAGCAAGCTTATCACCCTTAAGCCATCTCTATACTCCATACACACCCTCAAACCTTAACAGTGGAACCTTGGTTAAACCTTGAGGAGTACAATTCAAGCTTGAGAGTGAGTTAGGATTGAGTTTGATCAAAAACCAAAGCTTACTCCATTTGAGTGGTATAAGTTTGTAACTCTTGCTTTTGCTTTCATCTTCTATCATTTTCTATCCATTTCTTGCATCTTTGTATTGTTTTGATCCTAGTTCAAGTGTTGAAACTTGGGTTTGAATAGCTACCAAAGGGTAAAGAGGGTTGACACCCTCTCTTATACCTTACTTCATAGCTCAACCCTTGTCTTTACACTCTTTTCTTTAACCTTTCAAACTGATTTTCAAAGTTTAAAAGTGGCTAAAAATCATGCTTTGAGGTTTCAAAGGTGGAGGGGTCACCCCTCCTTGTTCTTGCTTACTAGCCTTATTTTCTTTGCTTGTTGTTTAGCTATTTGGGGTTCTTTTCATGCACTTTGAGCCACTATTTTCACCTATTAGGGGGTGTTTTAGGGCTGTCCTAATTTATTTAATTAGTTCATGCTTTGCTTAGTTCACTTGTTGTATCATAAGTTCGTATATATAGCTTGTTGCATATTGTTCTTGGCCTTTATTTGTTTAATTTCCATGTTAAGAGCCTCATTTTAATAAGCAACTTACCATTCATTTCTTTCATTTGAGAGTTGTTTCAACCGGTTGATGGTTGTTCAAAATATGAGCTAGAGATCTATGCTTAATGGCTTAATCTCTACGGAGGTTCATCGCCCACAACATAGTCTCCCTTTCATGTTGAGAATCACTTCCCATTTGACATACTTCTCATTTAGTGGACGTAATCTTTGGAGGACTTAACCATTATCTTGGACAAATGGACTAAAGAATGGAAAGGTCTAAAAATTGTTAAAATAAACCAACCCACATAAAGAAAATGAATCATATTGCTTGGATTCGGCCAGACATTATGCGAGTCTATTGTGTCAAGGGTCGTCTTACATCAATTCATGATGTTTCGATGAGCCTTGAAGTGTTTCTACCTCCCTCTTTGAGCTTACTCCATGATAAGAGGGAGGGGTGGTTATTGATTCATTGTATTCATTAATCATTGTCCAAAATCATGTCCTGACTCATCAAGCAATCGATTTGCTCATTGATCGTTTTGGAAATGACTTCATTATTCTTTTGAGGTTTTCCATGACAGAGAAGAGTAGAAGGGACAAACAGAGTTCAGAATAACTTTGTTTGCACTGTTTTTACTTTAGAGCACAAAAATAGGGCTTTTCACAAAAATAAGGCACGACCGGCCTTATTTGGTCCCGGTCGGGCCTCATTTGGGGTTGGCCAGGGTCCAATGTTTGGTTAGTAGCATGTTTTGCAAAAAACAGAAGGCAGTGGCTGAAGGTGAAACAGAATGATCTGGGCAAACAGAGCAATTTCCAGAAGCTATGCATGCGAGCATCGTGCATCCTTGTTTGATGATTAATCATTAATTGTTATTGTTGTAATTAATTATTATTGTTGTACTTAATTAATATTATTGTAGCCATTGTTCATTTGTAATTGTTATAGCTAGTTAACTTAGATAGCTAGTTCATATCTTTGGTATTCATTAGAATTTGTAATAAGTAGTTAGCTTAGCTTAATTCATTCATTCGGTTTTGTAATAGTTCGTTTAATTTGGACACTTGGACATTCATTCGGACCCTCCTGCGTAAGGGCAAAACTTGTAATGATGTGTATGTCTTCCAACCCCACGTCTTTATCCCTTTTATTTACTCGCTTATGATGGGTAGTTTAGAACATCATGTTTCTTTTAGCATTTTCCATGTTTGCATCCACTTGTCTTACATGCATCGAGGTTCAGTTCATCATTCTAACAAGCATTGCCGCTTCTTACTTCATTGAATACGTGTTTAAACCACATGCTTCCAAATTGATTCACATGTCATAATTAGTAGTCGAGCCTATTAATTGCATCATTACATGTGTTGCATTAGTCATGTTGCATTAATTAAGGGCACACTTGTTTTCTAACTCTTTTGTTTCTTTTGGCTTGCCTTGGAGTACGAGGTGAGCATTTTATTGCTTTAGCATATCACATGCGTGTGAATGTTGCCATGTCTAGTATGTTTGCTATGAGGCTAATTGCTTAATTGATATACTTGCTTGAATGCCAGTGGATGAAAGCTAATTGCTTGAATTGGAATAATTTGAGTAATATATATATGAGATCACTTTTTCAAGTGGTATATATTCAAACAATTTTAAACAACAAAACATGAAATCAAATGTTCCAACTTTTGCAAATTAGTCTATACTTGTGTACAACACATAGTAAGTTAGTCTAATAAATCGGAACAAAAGCATATAATGTAAATAAGAATCACATCATGATTAGTAGAGGCCGATCTTTGATCAAGCGAGTCGGGTGCTCAATTCATGGCCTTTCCCTCTCGTACCTAAGTTCCCGAGCTGAGATAACTTTGGTGATGACGGATAAGTGGCCTTTGGCACAAAGTCTTGGGTTTCCTAAATTTTCCAAAAATATTTAGGTGACGACTCTATAATCTGGCAAAGCAGTCCATTTTTGGCATATTTGATTCAAAATCGATTTTCCAAAAGATTTGCTGGATTTGGACTCTTTTGTGTTTATCTATTTCACATTGCACTTGTGAGATCAGATTCAAAACCACGGGAGTTCGAATTGTAGGGCTAGTCGTATCTGAAAATAGCACGAAAAGTCGAGCTACAGCCGGCCATCCTCTTAGCCGACTAGCTATGTTTGTTGACAATAGATATTTTACAGCAGCCAGCTGTCCCCATGTGTATACCTTGGACCAACTATCTCTTTACAGATATTTCTAACATGAGAAGTTGTTTTTCTATAAATACAACACCCCCCTCATGGTTTGGGGTTAGAAAAAAATCTCCAAGTGCCTATAGCTTGTCCAACACATCTTCTCTACCCTCTTGCGATATACATACACTATAGATACACCCTATAAGCTTGAACTTAAAGCTTTTGTTGAGGTTCTTGAATACAATTTTAGCTCCTTGAGAGTGTTTGGATTGTGGTTTGTGAACTAGGAAGAACATCCTCTCTTTCAAGAGGTGATCTTTGAACTCTTCAACCGTCTTTTCTCTCTCTTTTTCTTATATTTTCATAGTGATTTCAGAGTTATTTTTGAGCTTAAAATGCGATTAAGACTTTGTTAAATGTGAGTGAGCTAGCCACCCTTCCATTGGCTAGCTCACTAGTTGTATATCCTTTGCTTTCTTTTATTTTTTTTACTTTTTTTTCATTTCTTTTGGTTCAATTTCAATCCCTTTTAGCATTGTTTTAGGTTGTTTTTGTGTGATATTAAATGAATATGGGCTTATAAAAGGGTCCTAGTCCTCCCCACTACTTGTGATCTTACTTCTTATGCTTTACATATCATATTTGTGTTGGTGTAAGTCCTCTCAGACTTGGCGTGTTTGGGATATAGCAGCCAATCCGTTGAGTTGATCATTTTTAGCTTTCATTATGTCTCTTGGAACCTTGTGGTCATGGGAGGATTAGAGCTTAGGCTTAGCCACCCCGCCACACGTTTGCTTATCTAATTTAAATTTCTTGCTTTCATATTATGGTTGTCCACCTTGAAGCTAGGTAGTAGCTTCCGTAGTCAAAGTGTTGAAAAACTCTCTTATCGATCATCATTCGAAACATTGAAATGGATGTCTCATCCTTGTTCCATGAAAAAGAGGAGTTGTCAATAACTTTGACAAGTTGTGTGTTTAAGCTTTGATAGATAGGTTATTTCTTGTTGTTTTTCCTTATTTTCTTTGTTGCTCCTAGAGAGCTCTTGCTTGAGAAGTGTTGAAAACTCTCTCCTAGTTCCACTTTGTAGCATGGAAAGGGATGTTTCATCCTTATTCCATGAGTTGACTACACTTTTTGAGTTATTACTTTTGTTCATTTTGGTTGCTCTATGATCATCATGTACTATCTTGTGACTTGATGATTTGTGAGTGAAGCATGCCTACCTCTTCCTTGACAAATTTCATGTTAGGAATGAGGTAAAGAGCATAGCACTTTTTTGTGTGTTTAGCCTAGTCTTTTCATTTTGCTTTCAAAGATCATCATGCAACAAATTTGCAATGATTGATGATTTGGGAAGTAAACCTACTACCTCCTTGAAAATCCTCATGATATGAGGAGTAGGAAGGATGAACAGCTTTTGGAAACCCTCTGTCTTGTTCTGTTTCAGTTATGCTGCAGCAGGATATTCTCCAGAAACAATGGCCGGCTGGTCATTATTCAGTACAGTTGACCATCCGGCCGGGCCTCATTGTGGGCCGGCCGGGCTTTAGAGTGTGCACACAGAGGACTATTGTTAGCAAAACAGAGCAATGGCTGAGGGCAGACACAGCAGTTTTTGAAGGATGTTCTTGCTCGCGTGCATGTTGTTCTTATTTTTGTTTCTTACATATTTATTGTTATAATATTTGTACATGTAATAATTAATTAGTTAATTTGGTATTGTAATTATTAGTTAATTTGGCTATTCGGACCCTCTTCTATAAGGGAAAATTTGTAATATTTGTATGTCTTCCAATCCCCATTTCTTTCTCCCTTTTACTTACATACTTACCGTGGTAGCATCATGTTTTATTTCACATCATTACCATGATTTGTATCCCTTTCTACATGCATTAAGGTTCGGTTCATCATTCTTAAAAATCATTGTCATTTCCTATTTACTTGAATACGTGCGCTACCACATGCGTTGAGTTAATTCATATGACATGTTAATAAACCAAGCCTAATAGTTGCATTCTTGTATATGTTGCGTTAGTCATGTGCATCGTTAGGGTCATGCATTTTTTTAATTGCTTTCTTTTTCTTTGGCTTACCTCAGAGTACTAGGTAAGCATTTTTAGCTTTAGCATATTCATGTGTGTGGTTGTTGCCATGCTTAGCATCTTACCATGAGGCTACGTGCTTACTCAAAATAAATTGTTTGAATGCTGATGGATGAAGGTTATTTTACTTGTATTGGGGATAATTTTTATCAAAATGTATATATGAGCTCATTTCTTACCTTTTGAGTTGTGTGCACTCAAAACTCTTTCAAAAATCACATAAAATCACATCATTTCCAAAGCAAGCGAAATAGTCTATACTTGTGTGCCTCACATGGTAAGTTAGCATATTAATAATTAGAACAAGAGCATATAATGTTGATAAAATTCACATCATGATTACTAGAGGCCGATCTTTGATCGGGTGAGGGGAGTGCTCAATTCATGACCTTCCTCTCTTATACCTAAGTTCCCGAACCAAGACAACTTTGGTTACGACGGACAAGTGACCTTTGGCATGAGTCACTAGTTTCCTAAATTTTCCAAAAATATTTAGGTGACGACTCTAAAATCTGGCAATGCAGTCCATTTTTGGCATCTTTAATAGTTAATGAATTTTCTAAGATTTCCCGGATTTGAACTCTCATTCATTTTTTTGTTTCACATTGCACTTGTGAAACCAAATTCAAAACCACAGAAGTCCGAACTGTAGGGCTATCATACCCGAGGAGACTAAACCCCTCCGAGAAGCACGAAAAACCAACTACAGGCCCCGAGTAAATGAAGTTGGGTAATGTCCTAGGATCCCATATCCAAGTCAAAAGGGATCAGATCACCCCCTACCAGGAGACCTGTAATCATAGAGAAGTCGTAGGAGGTCATCGCCATCTCCCCTGTGGAGGAGACAGCAAGGAGTTAGTGGTATCCCACCACCTCTCTATAAGAGTTGAAATGGCCGACCGAGTGGCCTGCATCTAGGTGATCCCCGAACAGAATGTGCCAAAACAAGCCTGCTCCACCAAGGCCCAAACTCAGGCAAAGAGAACTTGGTACCACCAACGAGGGAATATGACTATCCTATAGCCCTTCGCCTGGTGGTCATTGTCTTAGTACAATAAAGTTTGATTAGTACAGTGCAGATATGAGCAAATGTGAAAAGAAGTGAGTTTGGTGTCAAGACTTACCAATTAGGCACCATGGGATAGGTGCAACTGTCATGCCCCAAAGAAGCACATTCGTAGCAAACCCTGGTCGAAACTTAGTGAATATAAGCATACTACCATGAATAATGTAGTGAACGTCAGGCTGGTAGGTAACCAAATTGAATGGCCTGAAATGTAGAGGTGGTAGCTTGAGACCAAACACGAGATGAAGGATGTCCTTTGTCGCCATGTCTGGATCATCCACCTGGACACCTACGCCCTCGGCAAGCATATATACGTCAGTCTCGGGGGCCGCAAAAGGCACATCAACCTCTAGAAAGATGAAAGGAGCATCCTTGTGAGGGATATCAACGTCCATCAAGAAAGAATAAATGTGGGTAAGCCAAAAATGAGGGAGAAGAAAGAAGTAAACCAAAAGTCCACCCGAAGGACCCAAAAACCCAAAAAACAAAGAGAAATCTAAGGAACTAAAGGGAGTAGAAGGCAAGAAGCTAAGCCAAGACATGTGAATCACGTAATGAATGGTGTAAAACTCGAACTCCACCAAATCACAAACCGATCGGTTCAAAGTGTAAAGGAAAATGGCTGGTTTGAAGAAGAAAAAAAAGAAAAGAAAAGGCGTGGAACGTTAGGTAATATAAGGGAGTGAGAAAATCTAGAGAGAGAGTGTGTGGAAGAGAGGGAAGGTGTTTTCGAATGGTGTGGAGCCAAAATAAACCGTTTGTTTGTTTTTATAAATGTTTCTGGAGACGAAAAGACAACTATCTCTGGAAAACCTGAAACAACCGGCTGGCCCATCATTTGTTCGGCCGATCATTTTTGTAGTCAGCTACCAAAATAAGTGACTGGCAAGGGCTTTTAATACAAACAAAGTCATATTTTTGTCTGAATGAGTTGTGTTTGTACCCAGAAAGAAGAGTTGATGCCAATCAAGTTCAGTGCAAAGTAAACATATCAAGTACATGCCCGGAAGACCAAGCCCTGCGAACAAAGGAAATCTATTTATGCATAAGAGAATATCTATTAAACATAAAAGGATGACGAGAGTTTTTCAAAGCCCAAGAGGAGTTGCTAGTCATTACAAAACAACTATATTTTACAAGGGGCAGTTCGCAGACATACAAGCCCTAAGCATGATCATTTCCTATACGCTAAGTTCTTTACGTACACAAAGATGCGTTCCTTGTCCTTCGAAGAGCAAAATAAGGAAAGAATGCATTCGGAGGTAGTCTAAGTTATGGGGAAAAGGTTCCAATGCTACAAGGAGTATGAAAGGTTTCTCGATGCATCACTGTCATCGCAGAATCACTATTATCATTAAAGTTTCCCTCGACGTCGAAAGTGGTTTCCGTGTCATCTTCTTCATTGCTACTCACCACCAGAGAATCCGGAGTGGGCAGTCGGAGTGATTCTAAGTTGTCATCCTAAAACCAAGAGACCTATGTTATTAAAGAGAGAAGTGAAAAATGCCAATGCAAAATGAGAAATGAGTTGCAAGGTCAGTATATTTACCTCCAAGAAGTTGGTAAGATAAGGGAATAAAAACCCCTTGGGCAAGGAGTTTTGGTTAAGCCCATGAGTCGGCGTCGGACCCAACCCATAAAAATGACCACAAGCATGAGCATAGTTCAAGGATCAGCTGTTAACTTCACCGCAGCCATGAACTCTTTTTTCGTTATCAACAGTGGGTTCCTCCAAGACCGCCCACAGTTCTTCTCTCCTACGGACAAGCCTTCTTCTACCTCCCCGGCCACTAGAGAGAGTTCTTAAACATATTACTTTCAAGTTAGGAACTACGACATCATCGGAACTTTCATCGGATAAGCCAACAAAATCCAAGTAATAAGGGGAGCCCATGTCTCAAGATACACTAAAAATGAAAGGGAGAGAGAGGTTGTAAACCATTTGAAAGTAAGAAAAGGCGTACAAAGCCACATAAATAGAAACTTCGGATAGCTGTGGGCTGTTTGCAGCCGAAGTACCACCTTTTTACACACTTTCAGAAGTAGAAAAGTCAAGACTCACTCGGGGTTAGACCGATTATACCGGCCGACTTCACATTTGGTCAGCCGACCATGGCATTGGCCAGCAGGTTCTGGGGAAACTAGTCCAGGTGCACTAATGAGTTTCATGGTGCTAGAACAAGGGCAAGAATGGATTTATAGAGTTTAAAAAAGAAAAAGATATTCAGGTGCGTGTATAATTATTCAGAAGTGAAGCAGGGCAAGCAAGGCATAAAGTCAAAGGTCATCCACAAACAAAAGAGAGTTGATATATATATATATGGTCCACAAACGGCATGAGTTGTTTACAAAAATAGTTACAAAATGTCCTACGACAGTTAAGGATATCACTTTCAAAGTTCCTATAAGCTATACAAAAGGAGAAAAAAAGAAATAAGAAGAAGAAAAAAAAAAAAAAAAAAAGAGGTAAAAGTGGAGCCTAAATTAAAACAAAGCTAGGCAATTTGAGCCATTATCCTAGTGGGCAGCGGGGTGCCATCTTCGCCAGGGGCATCATCATCACCACTGGCCTCCACAGCCAAAACACTACTACCTACAGAGGGATAATCAAGGGGTCCGTAAAGTGCATCATCATCATCGTCATCGTTATTGCTGATGACAAGCACCTCGGGCAAAGCAGCTTTATCCTATAACAAAGAAGAAATTTCAATCAAAGAAAAGTGAAAAGTATCGTATGGGAACCATTCATGAGGAAATAATCAGTTTTAGGGGTAACCAAACCTCATGGTGGATGTTTGGAACATGTGGGGCTATTAAAACTTGGTCGTGTCCGTGTCCTCGGATGCCCAGTCCATGTCCTTCGTGAGGAGTCTGTCTAGGACCATAGTAACATCCTCGTCCATGGGCTCAATTCTACGTGGGCTCATCAACCGCTGCCTGCCTACTACTACTAGCACCCCCATAAAGGTTTCCTAATCTATGCCTCCTCTCATGGATAATGATATAAGCAAGCTCCGAGTCAACCGCATCTGTCATGGCTGTGACTAGAGCATCTGCTACCGTGTTTCTAGAGGAGGTATCACTGTTTGATGGTGTATTTTATTCATCGAATCCAATGGAAGAGTTGGAAGGAAATGGGAAGAGGCCATCATCAGCCATGGGAAGTAATCAGAAAGAGTTTCAGAGGACTTGGAAGGTGTTTTTGGACAGAAGTGAAAGAAAGTTGGATGGTCACTCCTTTTATAAACTTTCAAAGTTGTAAAATGACTGTTCTGACCTTGTAAAAACCCCATAGGGCCGACCAACCACTCCTTTATTCGGTCAGCCAATTTTCTAGTCGGCCAAAGGAGCAGCATCAATGTGTTAGAAAGAGGTGTTCAGAGATATACAATAGTGGCCGGGTGGTGTATAATTGTCATCCCTATCATGTTTCAAGATGCAATTGTTCAGTGGTGCCAGTAGAGAGGAAGGTTAGTCCATGTTTTATTGTGTTTTCCTATATTTGCCTTAGTGGCACAATGCTTCTATTATTGCAACCACTCCTCACATGTACAAAGTGTGTAAAGCGTGACCCTCGGTTAATACCACCCCCTGTGGGGGTTGGTAGTTAACACCACCATTCGTTAATACCGTCTCTTGTGGGGTTGGGGGTTAATACCAACCTCAGTTAATACCACCCCTTGCGGGGTTAGTGGTTAACATCACTCTCGATTAATATTGCCCCATACGGGGTTAGCAGTTAACACCACCTTCAATTAATACCGCTCCCTGCGGAGTTGGAGGTTAACACCACCCTCGTTTAATATCGCCCCCTACGGAGTTGGTGGTTAACACCACCCTCAATTAACATCGCCGCCTGCGAGGTTGGTAGTTAACACCACCTTCGATTAATACCGTCCCCTGCAAGTTGATAGTGAACACCACCCTCAATTAATACCACCTCCCATGTGATTGGCGATTAACACCATCTGTTCTCCCTTCATGACGCGGCATGTTTTGTGTTGTGGAGTTCCTTGTTGCTGTGACTATCGGTCATATGCAATTGTTGTTGCAGTCATTCTTTTCTCTTTCCCTCTCGTGTCACCGTACCGGTGGGGTTATTACATTTCTGTCATGTGGAGCATGCTTATTGTGGAGAGGTAGTTTGGAAATACTCTAAGATCCTGAAGGATGTCCCTAATCCTCTGATTGCCACCTGAAAAAGGGATTAACAGTCCGGTCGGGGGTGCCGAAATTAGCACTCCGACGGACAAGTTAGTATACTCTCGTTTGCTTGTGGCTTAAGTTTCTTTAATCTGTTCACACATACCTCTCTTGGTTGATGCTCCTCTCTTTTATACTCGTCCCTGGTCTCGGGCCCACTTTTAATCCAGCGCATAACTGCTCACTCAGCCATTTTGTCGCGTGCCTATTCGCACTCGGCTTCTTGTACGTCTGATTCTATGGCCAATTTAACTATTCGGCTTCAGGGTCCCCCAGGATCGAGCCGAATAGTATATATCTTGATTTTCTTCAAATTCATTTGGTTTTCCTACATATAAAAATTATTCGGCTCCCACACTTGTATATGGTGCGTCATTCTTTGTTTTTCATAATTGTTAGTTTGCTTTGTATGTCATTTGCATGAGATCCTCCTTTTTCTTTTGCCATCTTTGCAGCTTTATATATTGTTCCACCTCATCACCCTCCCGGGGTGTTCGCAGCATCATCAAGCTTTTCAAAACTCCAGCAGTGTGATACACATAAGCACAATTATCAAATAATGGCAGTGCGCGCCACATAAGCCCATCTGTATTTTGAGCATACCATTTGCATTCTATCCCTGAATTATGTTGGTTTGATTCCTTGCAAAAGGATGCGTAGACAACCCTTGGGTTCAACCAAATTTTATCTGCATGTTGTTTGTTTGCCCAGGTCTTATGGCCTCGTCAAAAAGGGTCATCTCTAGGCTTTGACATTCACTCACGTTATGAAATGATGCACCGAGCTCTATCAAAGAGGTGCAACTGTAGACATCCCATTTTTAACTAGCCTTGAGACTTAGGCGTTCCCTTTTGAGTTCCCAATAATGAAGACGAAATGTGTTAATACTTATGAATTCCGCATCAAGAAACCTAAGGATCAAGCTTTAAACCATCCAATGACTGTTTTAGACAAAATGTTTTTCAACCAAAATGGAAACCTCTTCCAAAACGAGTTTTAAAGGTGCAACTCCAGACGTAACCACAATGTTCTAAGACTCATATTTTCAAAATCAAAACGTAGTATTCTTTCAAATAAACTGAGCAAGGAATATAGTGGAAATGAACGGGAATGATGAAATCCTCTAAAATGCATGTTTCTCCTTTCAATTCAGGCTAGCCTTCTCTTGTTGATCTGACGAATATGCCCACTAGCTAGCCGAACACCATATGATGGTCGGCTATAAAAGCACTCGACCGGCTGAATGTTCTGGGTACAAAGCATTTTTAGAAATTTCAGCTTATTTTGCTTACCTACCACAAATATCTCCGATATTTATGACTTGAGCTCTATATATAAGAGCTCGACAACTCTTTTTAAAAGGTTGAAAAACTTGCCCAAGGCATAGCAAGGCTTGAAAGCTCTCTCTCCCTCTTCCCTTGCTTCCTACACACTACCTTTACCTTTTAACACTAAATCCTCCATTAAAGCATGATCCTAAGCTTTGGATAAAGGACATTTGGATATTAAGAAGTGCACCTAAGAGTTCTTGAGGGGCGTTAAAGAGAATTTGTGAACAAAAAGAACTCATCCTCATAAAGAGGTGAATCATTTGCTTCATTGATCAATTTTTTTTGCCTTTTTTCTTTAGTTCTAACTTCATTTTCAAATATGTAATTTTCGTAAGTCCTCATAGATATGGAGGGAGTAGCTTTAGCCACCCATCCATTGAATTGATAGCCTTTTCTTTGTTTCCTTACTTTTCTTAGCTTTAACTATCTAGTTCATATGAATTTGGATCCTTTTGGATAAGATTGGGAGCGGTTTTAGCCATCCATTCACAAGTTCAATAAGTATGGTAGCTTTTCTTATTATTACACTCCTTATCCTATCTCTCAAGTTTGTTAATCCATGTGGTTCAACTCCTTACTCCATTACCATAAGTGCTAGGGGTTGTTCCATGGGATTGCTTGGGTAATCCATCGGATTTGATGTGAATGAGTGGTGTCTTCCCCTTTTCGTTGAGCCTTTAGAAAGTAAAATAAGAGATTTTGGGTCAAAGGAAGTTGAAACCTCCCTTCTCAATCATTTGTGAACATAGAAAATATGTCATCATCCTTGTTCTATGACTAGATGAGGAGTTTTTCGATGAGTTTGATGAATCGCTTATTTTGTTAAGAAAAGCTTCCGCCAAGAAATGATTTGCATTAATCTACGTTCTCCACTTAATCGCATGGATTTGGGTATTAATTTACCCTTATTCATAAAGAGAAGATGTAGGTTCCTATTCCTTTCTTGGGCTTTATTTGTTTTGGTTTTGTTTAACTTAATTGTTGATTTATTGCAAAATATCTATTGTATATACATGTTTTATTATTATTGAGGGCTTTGGCCTATTCGCCTCTTCCTCAAGTGATCTCCGTCAACAGAGGAGGAAGAAGAGTTTAGCACTCCCAGAAAGTGCCTTTTTGACTTCTGTCCTGGAATTCTGCACTGACATATTCCCCAGCTAGAGAGGAAATTCAGCCAGCCACTTCCTCGTGCGGCCAATTCACTTTGTGTCTGGTAGGTCATCCCTCTCTAAGAATAGAACAAACAGTTTCTAGGAAATGCTCTCCTGGGCAACTCTAGAGCTCCTGGATGGCTTCTTTTCTTTATTTAGTGTGATTTGTTAGATTCAGCAGTAGTTGGGTTGAATCGGTTCATTGTTGTAATAATCTCTTTCTCTTCTCTTTTTTCTTATTCGAATTGTTTTAATATCTTCCAATCCCACATCTTTCTAACCTTTTTATTTACCTGCTTTCAGTATTACATCATGTTTTCTTAATCATACATGTATATTTCATCCATTTTTTATGCATTCTAGTCTCGTTCATCCACATTTGTGGCATTTACTATCTTCAAAAATGAATACATGCATAAATCCATGTCTTCAGATGATGCTCATGTCACATCCTAGCATCCAGACTCCTATATGCATGTTATGAATGTATTACATTAGTAATTTGCATATAGGATCATGTGTATTTGTATATATTTGCATGTGTCTTAGGACTCACCTTAGAGTACTAGGTGAGCATTTCAAGCTTTAGCATATTGCATATGTGTGTTCCTTGTCATATTTGTTGCTATACCATGTCACTAAGTGCTTAAGTGAGATATCTGCTTGAATACCAGTGGATAAAGGTTGTGTTGCTTTTTTAGAATGTAGATGATTCTTACGCTACAGATTTTATTTAAGAAAACCCTGTTCAAAACACATGAAGTCAGAGCATAACTAAAATTAACAACATAATCTATATTTGCATGCCCCAGATAGTAATTGTAGCATTATTAATAATCAGAATATGGATATACATTGATTATAAAAATCACATTATGATTCAGTAGAGGTCGATCTTTGATCAGGTGAATGGGGTGCTCAATTAATGACCTTTCCTTTTCATACCTAAGTTCTCGAGGCGAGACACTCTGGTTATGACGGACAATGGCCTTTGGCACAAGTCATGGGTTTCCTAATTTTTCCAAAAGATTAGGTGGTGACTCTAAAATCTGGTGATGCAGTCCATTTCTGGCAATATTTTGCAATAAAAATGGATTTTCTATAAAAGTTGTCGGATTTGGACTTTCATTTTTTGTTTCACATTGCACTAGTGATATCATATCAGAAATTGGGAGTCTAAACTGTTGGGCGCGTTTGGTAACCCCAAAAGGCATCCCACACCTGCAAGGCAAACTACTGGAAGTCTCTTTTCTCTGCTTGAGCAGTCTTTTAACCGCTCAAGCAGTCATTTGGGATGAATTGTCACAATCTCTCCCCCTTATGGAATTTCGCCGCCGAAATAACGTTAATTCCCAACGCAACATCAATAACATGATAATGACATAAAAATCACAAGTCACCAACAACCTCAGATAGCTAACGGAAAACTTTTTATAACAAAATATGAGAGATTTAATATAAAGAGTAAATTACACTCAGTTTATTATAGTTTAAGGGAAGAACGAATCAAAAGGAAAGATTACATATTATGAAATAAATTTGGGTATTTCTTACAGACCTCATCTTCACACTCCCAAATTGCTTCCTCAACCCCATGATGATGCCAAAGCACTTTGACTAACGGAATGGTCTTATCCCTCAAAACTTGTTCCCGAGTGTCTAAAATGTTAACCGGTCTCTCTTCATAAGATGCATCCTCATCAACCTCAATATTCATCCAATCTAACACATGGGAAGGGTCGGGTTTGTACTTACGAAGTATTGACATATGGAATACATCGTGTACTCTGGAGAGTTATGGTGGTAGGGCAAGATGATACACAACCTCTCCTACCCATTCTATGATGTCAAAAGGACTGATAAACTATAGAGATAATTTCCCACTCCAACCAATCCTCATCAATCCCCTCCTAGGTGAGATTTTCATAAATATATGATCTCCTACCTCAAAGGACAATGGTCTCTGCCTCTGATCGGCATAACTTTTCTGAGGGCTTTAAGCTGTAACTGATCTTTTCCGAATGAGAGCTATTTTCTCAGTGGTCTCACAAACTAACTCAGGCTCAAGTATGGGTGAATCCCTTACCTCAACCCAACAAACCGATGACCTACAAGGACGCTCATAAAGAGCCTCAAAAGGTGTTATCTCAATGCTAGCTTGATAGTTGTTATTACATGCAAACTCAGCTAATGGTAAATGCTTCTCCTAAGACCTTTTAAAGTCTAACACACAAGTAACATCTTCTAAAATTTGAATGGTGTGCTCAGATTATCCATCAGTCTGAGGGTGGTAGGCGATGCTAAAGTTCAGTTGCGTACCGAAGGCACTCTCAAGACTCTACCACAATCTGGCGGTGAAGCGAGGATCTCTATCAGAAACTATACTCATTGGAACTCGATGGAGTTGAATAATTTCACGGATGTAAAGTTTAGCTAAGCATTCAACAGAATCTATCACACTCATGGCAAGGAAATGGGCCGACTTGGTAAGTCGATCCACAATTACCCATATCGCATCATTACTCCTTTAAGTTCTAGGAAGGCCCATAACGAAGTCCATATTGACATGTTCCCATTTCCACTTGGCAATTGGTAAAGGTTATAATAATCCCGTGAGTTTTTTATGTTCGGCCTTAACTTGTTGACAGGTTAAACACTTCAATACAAATAAGGCTACATCCCTCTTTAAACACTAGATGTACCGTAAGGCGGAAACAATGGAATTCCCGAAGGACTTCCTCTCTAATAGGCTCAGGTACAAACAACCTGTCAAGATAACAAATGCTCAAATCGGCATAAATATTCAAACCCTTCTCTTCCTTTCCCTTGGAGATTCTCTCTCAAATAGTGTTCACTTCATAATCACCCTGTTGTGCCTCTATCACTCAACTAACTAGTGTAGGTTGTGCAATAGTTGTGAACAAGGTAGCCTGTTCCGTAGACTAACGAAGTTGTAAGTCAAATTCACTAATGTCGTCCATCATCTTCCATTCCCTCACAATGACGCTAACCAAGGTACTTATGGATTTTCTACTCAAAGCATTGGCCACTATATTGGCCTTTCTAGGATGATAGTGTAACTCAAAGTCGTAATCCTCCATAAATTCCATCTATCCCCGTTGACGCAAGTTAAAATCTTTTTGAGAAACAAGTACTTGAGACTCTTATGATCAGAGAACACTTCAAATTTCTCACCACACAAATAATGTCTCCAAAGTTTCAAAGCAAAAATAATGGCGCCAAGCTCTAGATCGTAAGTCGGATAATTTCTCTCATGAGTTTTCAATTGGCATAAGCTGTAAGCCACTACCATTGCCTCTTGCATCAAAACACACCCCAAGCCTTCCTTAGAAGTATTGCAATACATCGTATAACCCAAACCACATTCTGGTTTAATAAGAATAGGAGCAGTAGTCAATCTAAGCTTCAGCTATTGAAAGGATCTCTCGCAAGCTTCATTCCAAACAAATTTGACACCCTTTCGAATCAATCTAGTCAAAAACGATTCTATAGAAAAGAAATTTCTCACAAAGTGATGATGGTAACCTGCTAGACCCAAGAAACTACAAATTTCAAAGGCGTTTTTAGGTTGATTCCATTTATATACTGCCTCAATTTTGGACGAGTCTACCGTGACCTTGTCTCTAGAAACTACATGACCTAAAAACTTCACTTCCGAAAGTCAAAATTCACACTTCTTGAATTTTGCATACAAACGATGTTCCCTAAGAAATTGTAGAATAATGCGGAGGTGCCCCTCATGCTCCTCCTCGGAAGGAGAGTAGACAAGAATGTCGTCCACAAAGACGACCACAAATTTGTCAAGAAACTCTTGAAAGACCCGATTCATCAAGTCCATGAATGTAGTAAGTGCATTGGTTAGACCAAATAGCATGACATAAACTCATAATGGCCATATCTAGTACAAAAGGCCCTTTTTAAATATCCTCGTCCTTAACTCGCAATTGATGATAACCCGACCTTAAATCTATTTTCGAAAACAACGTGAACCCTTGAGTTAGTCAAAAAGATCGTCTATTCTAGGTAAGGGATAACTCTATTCAGTTAGTGATAATCGATGCACAACCTTAGCGAACCATCTTTCTTTTTGGCAAAAAGAATTGAAGCTCCCCACAGTGAAGTGCTAGGGGGTATGAAGCCTTTATTCTTGCAATTGTTCTTTTAGAATAACCAACTCAGTCAGTGCGAACCTATATGGTGACATGGAGATAGATGTTGTGCCCAGCACCAGGTCTATGGAAAACTTAACCTCCCGATGAGGCAGTAACTCGATAAGATCATCCAGAAAAACATTTGGATATTTGCAAACCACCCTAAGAAGTGTGTCTCGAACCGTACTACTCCCTTCGGCAAAGGCTAAGGCAAAAAGAAAACTAAGCTTGCCTCGACCCCGAAGGTCATACAACAGCGGTGTAGACATATCACAACAGTCACCTAAAAAGTAAAAGCAATCCCCTGTTGGCGTACGAACAGTAACTCTCCTACAATGGCAGTCTATGGTGGCCTGATAAGTAGACAACCAATCCATGCCTAAGATGATGTCAAAAATCGGCATGTCTAAGACCACAAAATCAAACAAAAGTCAACACCTGTAACCTCTATCTTACAACCACGACATATTTTGTTCACCATAACTCTGCCTCCAATTGGTGACTCTACCATAAGTGGAGATGCTAACTTATCCACCTTTAACCCCAAAATTGATGCAAATGCAGAAGATATGAATGAATGTGATGCTCTGGTGTCTATTAATACACTACCCCAACTATAGAAGACAAGGTAAGTACCTCCCACAACGGATGGTCCTAAAGACTACTCAAATGTAGTGACCGCATACATCGTTTCCCATGGTCTCTACTCTCCTATGCCACCTCTCGGAACATAGGCCTACTACACAGATTGTGCAGATGTGGCCCTATAAACTGCTCTGGATGCCTGGCCCGACTAGACTAATGAGACTACCTATGACCCTAACACGTTTGAAAACCTCCTGATTGGCGAGACCCCGATACACTAGCTGATCTTTCTATCTGTGGGCAAAACTTCTTCAAATGCCCTAGTTGACCGAACTACTAATAGGATGTCGGTTGACCCCTACTCCAAGGTTGGCTCTAATAACGAGCCGACTGTGCTGGTGGTCTAACCCTCTAACTACACTCTGAAGCTTTGTGACCTAGCTAGCCACATTGATAGCAAACACCACGAGTTTGACTCATGTTCCCAGAAATTCTACCCATCACCAAACCCGAAGACTTAGCCGACTATGGTGGTGACTGAAAAGATAACGAACCCCTAGACTTCTTAGAGGACCCCGAATCACCCCGAGAATTTGAGTACCCTGACCTCTTCCACTTTTGTCTTGCCTTATCTACCTCCACCATAATTTCTACATGTGCTGGGGCCTTCATTAACTGATCATACTCCTTGATCATATTGCCCACTACCTTTATCAAAATTTTCAGTCTCAACCTTTTCTCAAATTCCAATCATCAGCGCTCTTCTATCACCACAAGCTCGGGTGTAAAGCAGGATAGACTGGTCAAAGTAGCTTCAAACTCAGCCATGGATGTGTCAAGCTGTAATAGCTCTTCAAACTGCCTCCTCAACTGTTCCCTAGCAGTGGGAGGGAGGAACTTCTCTTGGAAGGCATGTGTGAATGCCTCCTAAGTGTGCTCAATGCGATTCTTGGCATACTACCACTACTACCCAGCCTCTCCCTTCAGTTGATAAGCCGCCAACGCCACATGAAACTCACCCTCACAGATGTTTAGGATCTCAAAAGATTTGACGATCTGCTTTAACCACTCATCTGCCTTCATAGGGTCAAGCCCGCCACTGAACTCGAAGGGGTTGGTGTAGACGCCCCATTTTTGACGATCCTCAAGACTTGGATGTCACCGCTTGAACACTCGGTGATTAGCCATGTTTGTGTTCGTCTTGAGTTCCCGGAGGTCTCGGCTATGCGCCTTGCCTCAAAATCTCTCGACTCGACTGTTTTGTGTCTGGTTTTGCACCAAACACTTGTGTTTTGCCTTTGAGGGGTAGGGAATGATCTTGTTGGCCATCCTCACACATCACCCGGCCATGGCTTGAGGCCACCAGCCATTGGTTTGTTTCCATCGGCCAAATGTTTGGCCGGCCGGCACTCTTTGTGGCCGGCCGACCATCTATTTTGGTCAAATTGCATTTTTGGCTGGCCGACCACTGTTCATTCTGCTTTTGCAGATATTTTTTATGCCAGCTGTGCTAGCTGGCATACACTTTGCTCCCCTCCATACACGTGTATGGAGGGATCTCCCTCTTGACTAGCTTGTTTGGAAAGCTTTACAAGAGGGATTGTCTATAAGAGGGAGCCTCCTCTCCCTCCTTTGGGGTTGAACAATTTTTCAGAGCTTTGAGTTTTAGGGTTAGGGTTTGTTCATACTCTATCTCTATATCTCTCCCTCTCTTGAGTGTTTAGTGTGTGTTTGTCCTTACTATTGCACACAAACACCCACCATTACACCTTCCCTTAGCTGCTGAGGCAATTGGAGGGCTGTTCTTGAAGTTTTGGAGCTGATTCAACCTTGGAGGAGCTGTAGGAACACCATTTTTGAAGAGGGTCAACAAGGGTAAGAACTTACTCCCTTTTACCCCATTTTTTCATAGCTTTTTAGCCTATCTTGCAACTGTTTTTAGACTTTGTGTATAACATATAAAAGTCTTGTTTTTGCCTGCTCTAAATAGTTGTTTAAGAGTGTTTTGTTTTTTGGGGTTGTTTGACCCCTCATAAGCCTTGTTAGGCCCTATTTTTGTGCCATTTTGGTGAGCTCCGGGACCACCTTGTTTGGGCCTCCTCACCACTGAGATCTTGAGGGATTTCAGTGGTGAGGATGGTGCCTTGAGGTCCTAAGAAGGAGAGGGCCACCCCCTCTCCTTGTCGTCCTTGAAAAGGGTCATTTAAGCCTCATGTGTGAGCATCTTGTCTAAGTGTATGATGGGCATGCTTTAGCTATTTTTTGTGCTTATTATGTCATAATATAGCTCTATTTTTACTTGGTTTAGACACACCATGCTTGTTTAGCATACATGTCTTGTAATGTCATTATTTGCCTTAACATGTACTTAGCATGTAGATTACCATGCTTGCTTGTTTTGGCCAAGCTTTGTGAAGCTTTTAGGCTTGTTTCTCCATGCTTAAGGTCTGATGTAGGTTGTCTTAGCCATGCTTTGCCATGCTTTGTTTAGCCTCTTGCATTCTTGGCTTGTAAGCCTCAAGTGTATGCACCATGACATGCATTACTTGCATCATTTTCAGTGGTTTAGCACCACTTATCATGTCATTTCAGTCCACTTAACATGCTTGCATGCTTGCATTTAATGCTCCTTTGATGCTTCAAGAGGTTGTGTTGTATGCTTCATGTTCAAGCATTTGTGCATGCCTCCATGTGTAGATTATTTAGATGCCATCTAAGTGGTTTTGGGGGCTTGCTTTTGCATGATTTAGGACTGTTTTGATTCACTTTGGTCATTTGTTTTATGTGTCACATGATCATGATTTAAGCCCTTTGGCTTGTCTTGGGTTTTGGGCTTTTGTTTGCATGCCATGTTTATCTTGTTTGCTTGGTTTGGCACCATTCTTAACATGATTTTCAGAGCTTACAATGCATGCCATTTGTCCATAATTACCTCCTTTTAAGTGTGCTTAGAAGTTGCTTCCATATGCCTAAGTGATGGACTTTGTTTGCATGCCATGATTGTATGTTTAGATACTCGGTCATGACATGTTGTTGCATGCTTGAATGGTGTTGCATTTGGCAAGCATTTCTTGCTAAGTTGTCTAACATGTTATATGCCTTGCATGTGTGCATGTTGACATTACACTTTGCATGCTTGTTAGTTGCATCCTTGCATGTTTATTTGCATTGCCATGTTGCATGTTTAGATCACATGTCTAGGTTGCATCGCATCGACATGCATGCTTAGCCTCTTTGAATTGAGTATGATAGAGGTTGAGCTACTTGTTTGTTTATGTGCATCTCATTTGAAATCAAAGTGCATACTTGGTTTCTTGGGCCATCACGCATTGAAAATGCGCGATTGGTGGTCCGAGAACCAAGAACCATGTCACCTTTGAGTCATAAACATGATAAGGGATGTGTTGGTGCACACATTTGCTTGGAATGCATTGCTATTCCTTGTTTTGCCCTCTGCTGCTGTCAAAACAGGATTCTGCAGGAAGACTTGGCCGGCCGGCCATCTTTAGTGCTGACCGACCAACAATTGGTGGCCGGTGATCATCTACTTTGGTCGGCGATCATCTACTTTGGCGGTGGCACCCCACAGGGTTCATACAGTGCATCTTGTGATTTGTTGTGCATGGCAGTGACTTCTGAGCGGAGCCGAGCAACGCATTGCATTGGGCCCTCTTCCCGAGGCTGTTTACTATTTTAATTAGATTAGTTAATTGGCTTAACTAGTTTAATTTGTCTGTAATATTTAATTAGCTTGTAGGCTAGTCAAATCTGTATTATTCTTTCGGTCCCTCCAAGCGAGGGCAAATTTGTAATAAGTGTGAGTGCGTGTGTGCATGTCTTCCAACCCCCACTTCTTTCCCCCTTTTACTTACCTGCTTTGATGGTTAGTATTAGGCATATTTAATTTAGCATACCTTATGCTATGCATGCGTGCATCATTCATCAGTATTGCATGCACCAGGCTCGGCGCATCATACTAACTGCATAAGTATTTCAAATCTAACTTGAATACGTGCATCAAATGGTTGCATTTTCACATGCCATCCTAGGATTAGCCGAGCCTATCCTAATTGCATTCTGTGTGCGTTGCATTAGGCACTTAACATGGACTTGGATCATGCATTGATTGCTAACAAGTTCTTTGTTTTGGCTTGGAGTACACTGTAAGTATTTGTGCTTTAGCATCTCGCACGAGTGTGAATGTTAACATGACAGCATGCTTACCATATGGCTAGATGCTTATGTGATATGAACTGCCTGAATGCCTATGAGTGAAAGGTTGGATTGCTTGAATTGGAACAGCTCATCAAAATTCGTGTTTTAGCCTACTCGCAAGTAGCAAATTTCAAAACATTTTCCAAACAAACGGATATGCGATGTTTTGTTCCAAATTAGGCGATCTAGTCTATACTTATTTTGTTATGCGCATCACATAGTAATTCTAGGCTATTAACCGGAATAAGAACACATAACGTTTTCAAAATTGGATATCATGGTTAGTAGAGGCCGATCTTCGGATCGGGCGAGAGGGGGTGCTCATAGCTGACCTTCCCCAATCGTACCCAAGTTCCCGAGCAGAGGAAACTTTGGTGATGACGGACACGTGGCCTTAGGCAAACGAGTCAAGGTTTCCTAAATTCCCCCCCATTAAAAAATATTTAGGTGGCGAATCTGTATCTGGCAAAGCAGTCCATGTTTGGCACTTCTTTTCTAAAAATCTGTTTTCTCAAAACGATTTACCGGATTTGGACTCTTTGGTTCAGACTAAGAACCGTGTAAGAGAATTATGTAATTCTCGATACGTCCTCACTCGGAGGATACAATACCTGTGCGGCTCGTCTGGTCGCACAGCTTCAAATGAACCGTACATACAATATCGTGCTGAAAGAGAAAGAAAACTCAACAGGTACAATATCTGTTAGCAACATGCATGACAATGCAAGCGAGAAGTGCGCGACAACACGAATGTAGGATTTAAGGTCTCCTTAGACCAAGGGGTGCACAAACAGTACGATGATGTGCAATTGAATCTAATGTAATGCAAATGATATGCAAAATTACAAAACAAATGTAAAAAAACAATGCAAAATAAAATTATGTATAAACAATGCAAACGATATGCAATGCAATCGAATCATGATCCAATGATGAGCAGTTCAAAAACCACACAAATGTCAAATAGATTGATGGAGGTGCAAAAGTTCGTCTACCATAGAAAAGGTGCCGCACCCCTCAAACCAAGTTCAACATGGAATAGGCGCGTACACATGCAGAACTATGAGTGATGTAGACAGACACAAGGACAAGTAATTGGGTGGAATGACATAAGTGGGGAATGACCCGCTAACGAAAGAACATGATCCTAATGCTGGATGCAAAAATTACACTACAATGTAATATATACAATGGATATGGCATGCAGCTAACAACCAAATCTTGCCTAGGAAAGGCATGTACACAAACGTACCGCGTCTAACACAGAAAAGGTGCCGCAACCCTCAAACCAAGCTCAACATGGAATAGGCGCGTACACATGTAGAACTGTGTTTTTAACGTGAAAAGTATGGGCACATACCAGACCAAGCTCAACATAGAGAGGTCGTAAGCCAAATGGAGGTGATGCAGTGAATGCATGCAAGCTTGTAGACACCCCATTTTTGACCGACCTTAAGACTCAGACGTCACCGATTGAGCGCATCGGTGGTGTTGCATATTGTGCTCGTTCAGAAGTCTCAGAGTCACGGCCGTGAGCCCTGCCTCCGGACTTCCGAACCCTCTTCTGTACCTTGTCTCGGTTGCGAACCAGACTCAGTTTTCTCTGTTCTTTTCCTGAAAGGAGGGAGAGGTCCCGTAGACCATCTCTCAGTGGCCGTGGGCTACATTTCGTGGCCGTAGGCCATTTTGCCCATTTCGGAGCCCCGGTTCCCCGGTTTTCGGAGCCGTCAGGCCGTGTGCCTCGGTTCGGGACCGTCTAACCATCTCCGATTCCTTCGATTTTTGGCATGCATCTCATTTACTCCCTTTGTGAGGGACATTGGGGCCTAAGAGACCCACTTCCGTGGGTCGAATGCCACTTTCGGTGCTTAACGGCCTATTTTCGGGACCCCGAACTGCGTGGTTTTGGCCCCCCGAGCATTCGTTTTGCATCGGTTTTCGTTCATTTTTGGCAGGTACCTCTGTTTTATCACCAAGAAGGTCACTGAAGGGTGGGAGGCCAGCAATTGTCTCAGCAATCAGTTATGCTCCTCCCGGCGCCCTCCGACGCCCGTTTTTTCTCACTTCCGAGCCAATGTTGACCACCCTAGGAGCATTTTCTTCAAGCCTAAACTACATATTTGTGTTGTACACACATGGGAGGACCCTAATAATCACATGGCCGGCCAGTAACTCAACTTGAACCTTTTGAACCCCTCCTAAAAGTGGCCTATTCTCTCTCCTGTTTTTGAGTTGCCAATTTTGAACCCACAGGGTTGTGATGAGGAGACCTGGGAGGACACCTTTCTCTTGGTGGCCGGCCAGAAAATCTTCTTGAGCCTTTTGACCCTTGGCCAGCCGGCCATAGGGGGTGGCCGGCCGGCCACCTGCAACAAAAATAGGTGGCCGGCCATGTTCCTTGGGATGTGTGCTTTACAGCTGTATAGCTTTTCTTCCCCCAAAATATCTGATTTCGGGGGACTTTTGTAGAAGGAGAGAACTTAATCCCTTATTCCTACACTTTTTCCTCCACTTTTCCTCCTCCATCCTTGCATACACACAACAGCTCTAGCTCCTCCCTCAAGGGTTGAAAAACTTGCTTTAAGCATACACATATATATCTCTCCATTTCTCTCTCATTTTTCTCAAGTTTTGGCTCCATTTCTTCACTACCACCAAGCACCACTAACCACCACTCCATTTCCAGCAGTTTGGAGGACTTTCCAACAGCTAGAGGCACCATTTCTCAAGCCAAAAGGGAGCAAAAGTTTGGTCTTCAAGGGTAAGTTCATCTTTCCCTCTTTTGTAGCACTTTTTTGTCCTATTTCTTAGCCCTATTTGCTTATTTTTTTGGGCTCCGACCCTAACTGAAAGGGTCATTTTTTTGAGCCATTCTTCATGTTTGTTTAAGGGCTCAACCCTGTTTGAGCCCCCCATTTGGTACTTGATTCAATACCCTCTTGTATGCCATTATTTTGCATGGTATTTTTAGCATATGTGTAGTCTGTTTTGAGGCCTGATGTAAACTGAAAATAGGCCTATTTTGAGCCCCTCTACAACATTTTAGAAGGG
>CM069917.1:88943963-89187963 GCA_036172215.1 Camellia granthamiana | reverse complement strand
AACAGCCATGCCAATGCCTTGGCTAACCTAGCTAGTGCAATGAAATCAGGGGAGGCAAGGATAATAATGGTTGATTATTTGTCAGGTCCAAGTGTGAAACCACTTATCACAGAGTATGAAGCAATGTGTGTGGAAATGGGCCCAAGTTGGATGGATGCAATTGTAATGTTCCTTAGAGATAGGAAGCTGCCAAATGATCGCAAAAAAGCACACAAGACCAGACTGAAGTCAGCTAGGTTTAGTCTGACAGCAGAAGGAAATCTCTACAGAAGGTCTTTTACTGGTCCCCTTTTGAGATGTGTGCATCTCTCACAAGTTAAAGACTTATTGTATGAAATACATAAAGGAGTATGTGGAAGCCATGCTGGGGGCAAATCACTTGCTCATAGGGCTATTACTCAGGGGTACTGGTGGCCCTACATGCAGAAGGATCCTGAAGCCTTTATCAGAAAGTGTGAGAAGTGTCAGAGGTTCGCTCATTTGATACATCAACCAACAACAGATTTGAACCCAGTATCCAGCCCTAGGCTATTTGCCTAATAGGGCACGGATCTCATTGGACAACTACCCCAAGCAACTGGACAAAGGAAGTTCCTACTGGTAGCAATTGACTATTTCACAAAGTGGGTAGAAGCTAAACCCCTTGAGAAGATTCGGGACACTAATGTGACGAACTTCATATGGAAAAACATCATCACCAGATTTAGGATCCCAAGGGAAATATTAGCAGACAATGGGACACAATTTGACAGTAAGCTAATCAAAAGTTTCTGTGCAAAGTACAAAATCAAGAACTATTACTACACTCCAAGTTTCCCTCAGAGTAATGGTCAGGAAGAAGCATCCAACAAGACTATCTTGGATGGGATCAAGAAGAGGCTGGAAGCAGCAAAGGGAAAATGGGTGGAAGAGTTGCCCAATGTACTCTGGGCATATCGAACTACGCCAAGAAGATCAACTGGGGAATCCCCATTTGCCATGGCTTATGGCACAGAAGCAGTTATCCCACTGGAAGTCGACACTCTAGGGATCAAAACCCAAGGAGTAGAGAATGAAACTAACGAGGCATTCCTGGCTCAAGATCTAGACCTACTTGAGGAGAAAAGGGAGAGAGCAGCAATTCGATTGGGGCCATACCAGTAACAACTTGCTTGGGCTTATAAGTCAACCCAAAAGAGTTCAAAGTTGGGGACCTGGGTGCTAAGGAAAGTGGTCGGCAACAAGAAGGATCCTAGGGAGGGAAAGCTGGGTCCAAATTGGGAGGGGCCTTATAGAATCATTTCGGTCGTCAGCAATGGGGTATATCGGCTTGAGGACAGTGACGGCAAAGAGTTGCCAAGACCTTGGAACACTTGCAACTTAAAGTTTTTCCATCATTAGACTTTTTTGTTTTTCGAAATTTATGTCATAATTTTCTTAGTGGAGGTAGCAATAAAATTTTAGCCTGATTTTTTAAATTTGAAAATTGTGTGGTTGGACTGACTAGTCCTATGGCGATGTTTCTGATTGAAACATGACGAATAACTTAGACTTATTATATGGTAGAGTTGAATTATACTTGCATATAATAGAGTTGAACTAAGTTGGTGATGTTTCTGATTGAAATATGACGAATAACTTAGACTTATTATATGGCAGGGTTGAATTATACTTGCATATAATAGAGTTGAACTAAGTTGAATTGAAACTAGACTTGCCATAGCAGCAAGATTAAACTTAGAATGGGACTAAGTGCATTTCAGTTAGGTTAACAAAGAAACCAAGGGTGAGAACCTTGGCTAGTCTTTGTTTGAATCTGACTTCGGCGAAAGACTATACGTGCTTAATGTGAACATAAGTGAAACTTAGGTTCACATTAGGGGGCAGAGAGCTGGAGAATGATAAATAAGCTTAAAAATTTGAACTGTTTGGGACTTGTTGAAATTTCTGAAAAATTTACAAGTTGAAGTTAAGCCAAGGTAATAATGAAAGAAGTACCCAACATACATACTCGCTGATATGACCAGGTTACCAAACTTGGGAAGGATAGAAGACAGAAGTCTTGATAGAAAACAGTAAGTGAGAGTGAAGTGGCAAGTGTAAATAAACAACACTTGTAAAAATATTTCACAATATTTTTAAGTGTTAAGCCAAGGCCAAGATAGACAATCAGAAGATATATCCGAGGTACTTTATCCCGAAGAGATTCACAGTTAAGGTGTACTTTGAAGGCATGCAAAAAATATTCTAAGTATGAAAGAAAGTAGTAAAGCCTACAAACATTCAAACACTTAGAAGAAAGGAGGAGACTTGCATTCAAAGAAAATTACTTGTTCAATTACAAAAAGGGCACTTTGGCCAAATTGCAAACTAAACATTGTTCATACAAAGTAGAAGAACAAAACAAAGGAAAAAAATATATATCCTAAGTGTTAGGATTGGGTTGGGATTGCTCAACTTCGGCTAATGGAGTCATGTCAGCCTTAGTTGGCAGCAGTGCATTTTTCTCCGCCGTTATTTCGACATCTATCCCGAGTAAAGTTTGGTCCAAACTTCGTTCGGCGCACTAGACCTCGGCCTCAGATGTGGTTGGTTTTGGGGAGACGCCCTTAGAAACCAAGTCATCCTCCTCATCTTGAGTCAAGTCTATTTGCTCATTGAGGGTGGAAGACTTGGCATCAGTGGCAACCTCCTCTTCCACTTCGTCGGCTTTACCATCCTCGGCATCATCTTCGGGCTCTGGAGGGAAAGGCACCTGAAGTTGATTGATGTCTCGGAGGTCAGAGTCCATGGGAATAGTCAACTTGTTGAGCGCTGTCGTCCAACCAAGGTAGTAACCTCAGTTGCAAGGCAGGTTGACTTGCTGTTTATATTGGTCACGGACGGCGGCTTGCCTCTCTTCAAAAGACTTTTCATCGGCCGCCTTGACTTTGGCTTCCTTTGAGTCAAGGGTCTCTTGAAGCTTGGCCTCTAGGTCAGCTGCTTTGGCCTTGGCAACAGCAAGATCAGCTCTGGTGACCTCGGTTTCATCTTCGGCCAATTTGGCTTTTTCCTTGGCCAAATTTTGAGCAGCTTTGGCATCCTTAGCCTGGTCCATTAGAGCTCGATTGTTGGCCTTGGCTTTATTAAGTGAGGATAGGAGTTTGGCAACTTCCTTGGTCTTTCTTGCCAACTCCTTCCTCGTCATCTCGATTTTGACAGCATATGAGTGAGCATGCTAAAAAGCCTACAAGAAGTAAAACAGATTAGTGAGATTTTACTAAGTATAGAAAGAACTGTAAAGGAATAGGTAAAAGAGGATTACCAAAACCGAGTGCTGCATCATGATAGCAAAATTCGCATACTCATACAACTCAGCCATGCGGTTCATGTCTTCTGGCAAAAGAACAGCCGTTGACAGGGCTGCACCGGCTTCAAGATTTGTCGCGCTGTCACCGGCTGTAAGGGGTCTGTCGTCCACCATAACCTAAGGTGCCCAGGTCATGGTACGGGTATAGCTGCTGCCTTCTAGGTGGTTGGATCTCAACTTTTTGGCCGGTGGGGCCTCGGCTGGCCGTTTGTCGACAGAAGGGGAGCTTTTTTCGGCCTTAGCAAGTTTGGAAATTGGCACAGTGTCCTCAAAATCAATCTGAGTCACTGTGGCCTTTGCTTTGGCCTTCTTCATCCTTTTTGGCTTTGGATTTGGTTGGGATGGGAAGGACAAGGATTGCACTGTCACAACCCTAGAGATATTGGCGAGCAGGTTTTCAACAACTGCCGGTTTGCGTTCCATCTCGTCGACAGTGGAGGCGACTGTAACTTTAGTGCCAAAGTGTATGGCTGGAAGAGTGGTAGGAGGGTTGGATGGGTTGAACACCGATGTGCTAGAACCTCGGCGTATGCGGCTTCGAGTCCTCCCAGCTGGAGCGTTGGCAAGAACTCGGCAACGGCGTTGGCGCTGATGTGGTGGAATTAATTAGGGAGCAAAGGTGGATAGTTGCTCCACAGGACCAGAGGTAGATCCCTGATCTGGCCTTTATGAAGATTCAGCTTGTGGAGTTGTAGCAGAAAGAGGGGTCTTGCTCTTCTTGGGGACGTCGGGCAATGCGGATTTGTAAGTTGGAATATAATTGAGCAACAAGGGGGCTTTGCGCTGGTCAACTGACAAGTCCAGCAGCCTCTTAAGGTCTTTACTGGGGAAGAAGGTTTTGCGAAAGTCCTTTGATGGCTGGAGGAGAGTTGCAAGTACAAAATTCAGACATTAGCATAGATAATGGGAAAAAAATGATGAGTCTTAATCAGAAAAGTTGACACTTAGTTGTTACCCTCATCTTCTTTAAACACCGATCGGCACAGAGGATAGAGATAAAGGTCTTCGTCAGGTGCAAATTCCTAGTTGCTAGAGACGATGAAGCAATCATCTCCAGCATCTTTGTTGGAGTCTAGAAGGTCAGCTATGAGTTTGTAGGCTGTAGATCTCGGTTTCAGGTAATAGATATAGCCTTTTTCGGATTTTAGGCGACACATGGGATAACAATATTGGATATCGGCTAATGTTATCCTAGCATTTTCTCGGCTAGCTAGAGCAATTATACCATTGATTACCCTATATGAGTTGATGGGTAGTTGCATATGGTTGAGCTTATAATAGTGGAAGACCTCCCTAAAGAGGATATCTAGGGGAAACCGAAGTCCGCACTCTATAAAGGCTATTACTAGGAAAGGCATGGAATCCCCATCAGGCATGATGGAGTCCTCCTCCCCAGCCAACCTGAGGTGGACATCGACTAGGATGGAAAACTCTCGACGGAAGTATCCGAGTTTTTCTGGGGTATCTACCCTCCACCTGAACATACCCATGATGTCGGCTAAAGTAGGAAGGTGCAAGATTTCAGAGGAGAGTGGTGTGGGTTTGAAGGACCTCGGCTAAACCCTAAACAGGAACTGGGGCAAGGGTTTTTCAAGATCTAGGGGAGTTTGTTTCAATTTTCCTAAGTATGTGATTTCTCTATCAAAACCCAAGCCTAAATCTATATGGAAACACGAATCAATGGCAAGAATCTGGAAATAAGCAAGAAAAAAGAAAAAGATGAACATGATTTAGAACCAAGAAGGATTCAGAGAAAAAAAACAACAGTCAAGACTCAAGTAAACAAAAAATCAAGAACACTGAGTAAGTGTGTGCAGATGTGCAAAGGCCAAGAACAGTGGCAAAGTTGTTAAAAGTTTCAAATTTATGAATACTACGAATCACATACAATGTAGAAAGAATAAAGGGGAGTCCTGAACAGCATACAGCAACAAGATTCGTGCGAATGGGCAACACAAACTAACATTCAAGAGACATAATGACGAATTACGAAACAGAAAACAGATTCAAGAATTGGCTCATGATCAAAGGAGAAACAGAGTACAACCATAAAAACAAATTCAATAGTAACGGAATAGGCATACGAGGAATATATACAGAGTAATGAAAGGTTGAAGACTAAAATCGAAAGAAATAAAGAACTTACCGGTTGGGGCCGAGATTGAGGACACCGGTTTGAGTTTCTCCGGAATCAGATGGTGACGACGGGTGAAGTAAGACGGTGAATGCTTTGTGTGGACTCGCCTTTTTTCTGCACCCCGCCTTTCGGAAAGGGTTTGAAAAGAAGGCCCCACAGTTTAGACTCCCGCGGTTCTGAATCAAGTCTCACAAGTGCAATGTGAAACTGATAAACACCAAAGAATCCAAATCCAGCAAACTTTTTTGGAAAATTGATTTTAAATCAAATAATGCCAAAATTGGACTGCTTTGCCAGAAACAGAGTCGCCACCTAAATATTTTATTTTGGGGAAAATTTAGAAAACCCAAAATTTAGAAAACCCCGATTCGTGTCGAAGGCCATGTGTCCGTCATCACCAAAGTTGTCTCGGCTCGAGAACTTAGGTACGAGAGGGGAAGGTCCTGAAATGAGCACCCCGCTCGCCCAATCAAAGATCGGCCTCTACTAATCAAGATGTGATGTTTTATAAACATTATGCGTTCTTATTCTGGTTATTAATCTAACCTTACTATGTGATGCGCGCGCATACAAGTATAGACTACATCGCAAGAATTGGAACATTTCAAGTCATGTTTGTTTGCGAAAATGGTTTGAATTTGCCACCCTCAAGTGCGCTTAAAAGATGCGGATTTACCACCAAACATAGTGGGCTTAAAACATGATTTGCCACAACAAAGTGGGCTTAAAACTTACACTCATTGAAGTGTTCCAATTCAAACAATAAGCATTCATCCACAGGCATTCAAGTAGTTTAGCATTTAAGCACATAGCCTCATGGAAAGCATGCGAAACATGGCAATATGTCAATCACACTCATGCAAGTATGCTAAAGCGTAAAAACTCACAGAGTACTCCAAGCCAAAACAGAAACTAGTTAGAAAGATGCATGATCCTAACTATACAAGATGTCTAATGCAGCACATGTAATAATGTAATTAATAGGCTTGGCTACTAATATGGCATATGAATTGATTTGAACAACATGCAATTAAACATGTATTCAAAGAAGTATTGAAATTGCAATGTAGTTTGAATGATGCGCCGAGCCACGGTTCATGCAAGACAAATGAATGGATGCAAACATGCAAGCATAAGGTATGCTAATTGAAAATGTCCCTAATCTAACCATCAAAAGCGATTAAATAAAAGGGAGAAAGACGTGGGGTTGGAAAACATACACACACACACGCACACTTATTACAACATTACGCCCTCACGAAAGAGGATCCAAATGAATAAGCTAACTAGCTACGCTAAGCTAAGCTAAGCTAACTATTACACATGATATAAATTAATTAACTATTCTAAGCTAATTAAATATTACAAATCAAATTAATTAGCTAAACACTTAACTAACTAATTACAAAGCAATTATCCTAATTAATTACAACATGAATTAACTAGCTAATCTACTTGAATAATTACATCACTTGCAAGAATTAGCTACAACTATCTAAGCAAAGCAATTAAATGGCCTCGGGAAACGAGGGATGCTTGCATGCTTGGTTTCTCCACCCCGAAAAGCCACTGCCTTGCTGTTGCAACCTCTGTTTGCACATATTTGAACACTAAAAAGGCTGCCCCCTTCTAGAACACCTCCACTTCAACTTACCAACACACTGTGCAATTTTCATTGGTGGCCGACCAAGGGCATGTCAGCTACCACTAGTGACCGGTCGGCCACTGATGACATGAACTCCTCTTTTTGCTGCAACAGAGAGCAGACAGAACAAAACAGTGTATTCTCACAGGTTTGTGTGTACTGTTTACACTCCTTATCATCAAACAAGCTCAAATGAGTGAAACTCTTGGCTCTTAAACCATCAATCAAGCAATTTCCATGCATGATGGCCAAAGAACCAAGTTTGTACAAGTTTAATGAGTGCAAAACAAGACTCAAAAAGGCCACCACCCTTTCATGAATGATCAACGGTGATGATGACCAAGGAAAGTGGCACATTTCATCACTTTGAGTATGAAATGTCTCATTTTCCTTGTGTTCAAATTAACGTCCGATTTGAACACATGCAATATAACACGAAAGATGCTTATCTTGCCTCTTTTACTTGTTCATTTTATTTACTTGTTTTACATTACCGATTCATTCTTTAATCGATTTAGTCCATTGGTGAGTGTCCTCTAATGGAAAGATCGCTCAAACCATGAGTTTCTTTGGGCATGAAACAGGTATTACAATGTTAGTAATGAACACCCTAAGGGATTAAACCATTAGGTGCAACACCTCAATTTCACACTTAGCCAAACAAGTGGTTTGAAACCACATTCAAAGCAAACAAAAGAGTGAAGAATGGAGGGAGATTACAGAGATTTTAAGTGCTGAAATGAAGTGCAAAACAACACTAAAACATGCTTTCAACTCAAAACAATGATGATCAAAGCATTAAAACACTAAGCTAGTGAAGGAATCAACACTACAGCTATGCAATACAAGCCGCAACTAAATTAACCAGCCCAAAATAGAGCCAGAAGAGGTCAAAACAGAGGCAAAAACATGCTGGACTTAAGCTAAAGTAAGCTAGAAAAACATACTAACTCATTAAGCTAACTAGGCATGCAAACAAGACACAAGGAGGGGAGGCTAACTCCTCCAATTTTGGACTTCAAAACAAAGTTTTTACCACTGAAAAACATCTGAAATTCAGTGGTTAAAAGGCCCAAAAAAGTTGATTTGAAAGTGATGAAAAATGGTACAAAAGCTTAACAAACAAAGAGACAAGAAGGGTGGACCACCCCCTAACTCAAGATAGCCTCAAACCACCATTTTTAGGTCATAAAAATAGAGGTTTTTACACTTCAAAACCATCATTAAAACAGTTAAAAAGGATGGAAAAATAGGTATACAAAATAAGTATAAGCAAGGTAAGTTCTATACCTTTGAAGCAAAGCACAAAATAGCCACAAATTCAAGCTCAAACCTCCTTCTAGAGCTCAAATTAGGTCCCAAGTTATCTCAGCCCAAAGGTGAGAGTCTTTGGTTGAGGGTTAGTGTGCAAGAGCTAAGGACTTGTAAGCAAATATGCACAAAATATCAAGAGAGAGAGAGAATTCTAGAGAGAGATATATATTTTTGTTCTAAAAATGCTAACTCTCAAAAATGGGAGAGGAACCCCCCTATTTATAGAAAAACACCCTTTGAGCTTAGATACATCCTACCATACACGTGTATGAAGATGCAGCTCAGTGTGCAACAGTTGGCACAGCTGTCAATAAATATCTAGAAAAAGAGACTGGTGACCATCGGCCACCACTGATAGCCGACCGGCCACCACTGGTGGCCGACCGGCCACATCCATGGCCGATAGGCATAACCCATGGCCGACAGCCTTGAGGGGTGGCCGACATGTCACCAAGAGGTCCAGACACCATGCCTTGGCCCAAATCAAGGCATAGAAAGAACAAGGTTCAAAGGCTCAAAGACAGGGCATTCCACCGAGGACTTCGGGCACTCCAAACAAACACAAACACACAATCATCACGTGCACAAGCAATGACGTCTAAGTCTTGAGGATGGTCAAAAATTAGGTGTCTACACTTTGCTGGAGGGGGCGAATGGAGTGATTGTAGAAGAGCTTCGAAGGTATGAAAATGGCGATTTGAGAAATTTTTCAAAGAGAAAGGCTCTGAGCAGAGAGAGAAAATGTTTTTGCAAAAGTGAAGAGACGGAGAGAGAGGGATAAGTTTTGTTAAAACGTAAAAAGGCGGCAAAGCATAAATGATATACCTTGGACGACGTGTCTATCAGGCGGCGCGCACAGAAGCGACGCGACCTGATGGTGCATGTTAGGCACGAATCAATGAGAAAAGGACACGTGGATAAAATGGTTGAGAAAACCGTGTGTGACAGCTCATGCGCAGATAGAACTCTTGGAGTTCTTAATTTAATAAAGCAAGAACCTCAGCTAGAGGAACGGTCTTGGTTAAGGAACTTGGAAAGCATGGTTCTTAGTTCTTGACCATTGATCAAGTGGACTGCAGAGTCTTGGTTATATGAAGCCAACAAGTGATGATCTCGGTCTTAGAGAATAAAGTTAACAAACGATGTAGGTTCCATCACCTCAGGATGCCAAGATAATAGAACCTAGGGGCAGTTGTGGGGATATATTTTGTGAATGACAACACGTGGCCAAGGTGACACCGAAGTGTCAGCCGAGGTGCCACATTTCTTGGTCATAACGCCGGGGTGATCTTGGCTAGGCCAAGGTTATCTGCGGAGATACCGAAAACCGAGATGAGCGGATAAGGGACAAGAGTCTTAGAACTTGGGAGGACCTTAGCATGGATAAAGATAAAGCTCTTAGGGAGTTTATCTCTATCTGGCTGGGAGTCCAAGATAAGCATTGAGCCAGAGTCCATTGAAGCTAGGCTTTTACAGGGACCAGGTTAGGGCTGGCTATAAAAGTAAGGCACCTTCCTGGGTCTAAAGGTACACTTTTTATATTCTAGCTAGTGAGTTAAGCACTATTGGCTATCATTGAGAGATAATTGAGTACTGACTTGATCGTCGGAGTGCCCCCGGGTGGATGAACCACCGCTGGAGTCTTATTTTTTTGTGACAGGTTGCTCGGGTTAGATCTATTCTACTTGTGCTCTCCTGCTGAGTATTCCCTATTTGGCAGTGTGGTTGGAAATTAGCACACACAAATAGATATATAAGATTGTACATAGAGAGCATTGGTCATTGGTGTTGCATTGATGGGTTGATGCTACTAGTCCCATAAAAAGTAAGAGTAATAAACATGTCAAATAATTCGAGCTTGACTTGTATTTGATTCGATAAAAGTTCGTTAGAGCTTAATTTTTTAAATAAATAAGCCAATTTTGAATATATTTTAGAATTTGTTAAATTTTTCAAATCAATTTTGAATGGTTAATTATTCATTCGACTCGATTCAATAGGCCAAAAACTAATATATATATATATCAAACTACTTAAACTTAGCTCAATAAAAGCTTATTTGAAATTGGTTCAAAAGTTTAACCAACTAATTTTAAATAAATTTTAAAACTTATTAAAAAAATTTAAATCAAATTTGAACAGATCTATTGGTTTGAACAATAAAAAGTAACGAAGGCAACTGAGGGTCTAAAAAGCTGCTAGGATTCAAGTAGAGAGAGAGTGAAGCATGTTGTTGTAGTCCCAGTGCTGTTTACGGGTTAAGTCGAGTCAGTTTTACCACTGAACCATCACTTAAACCGACCTCGTCGTTTTACAGAAGTGGTCATTCGATTTCGACCCAAATATTGCTCGAAACCGAGCACATCGGGCACTCGGTTTGGCGAGCGGTTTTCAATCAGCTAATCTTCCATTCATTGCTTCAATTCCATGGCTTTTGTTCCTTCCTTTCTCACACAAATCACAGAAACATACATATATGCAACATAACACAATCACAGTAGCATATTATACAAATCTCAGAGATAACAAACTCTCTCTCACACGCACTAGAAAGAATGAAGTAAAAATTGAAAATAGAGAGAAGATACATATCTTTCTACCATGGCACAATGTCACCGTCATCTCTACTATGCATCACCGCCATGTACGATTGTTGATCTTCCGCCACAAGGGTTTCGATTTCGGTAGATCAAAGACTCAAAGATGATGATGGCTTTTGGGTTCGATTGGTAGATTAGAGAGAGAGAGAGAGAGAGAGAGAGATGAAACTGTAAGAGAGATAAAGGGTTCAATGGTTTCTGGGTTTTGGCTGTGGTACATCTCAAACTTGGGAGAGAAGAAGATGGTAGATGAGAAGGAGAGAGATATAGAGACGGACAACCCACTGCACTTATATGAAAGGTTGAGTTGAGAGAGAGAGAGAGAGAAATGAAAGAGAAGGAAGACAAAAGGTTAGAGAGAGTGGATGGGTGCAATAATGAAGTCTGAATATCTATCTATCTATCTAAGGAAAATGCGGTTTCTAATCTACAAGTTTTGTGAGAGCTCCAATATCTTAATCCTAATTTTCTAATTTTTTGATTTAAAAAAAAAAAAACTCAACATTTATTGACTTCTTCCAACCCACAAACCTTTTTGACTTCTCTCGTAATTACTGCAGCACCCTTTTCAATTTCTCCCATACACTATAGTTACACACAAAAATAAAGAAAATAAAAATTTAGTTATGGATCTCAAAAAGATATAACAACATCCAAATTTAAATTATGATTCAGTAATACAATTATCTATTTTTTTGATGTATATCTATCAAAATTTTAAATCACTTAATGGGATAAATTAATCAATTTTCTAAAATTATTAATTTTTTAATTTATAAAATACATTAAAAAAACTATTGACTGATTTATTTATTTAATAACAAAAATATTTCAAAATCTCTCCATCCTAATCTCTCATCGATTTTTAAAAAAAAAAATATTAAAACTTGCTTCCTTCTCTTTTTCCAAAAAAATCAAATAATGTTTTTCATGAAAGTTGTAGACATCTATCTATATCTTATATATTATATTATAACATAAAAAAAAATAAATAAAAAAAAACTAAAAAACTAAAAATCAGATATATAAATAGATAAAATTAATAAATTTTATTTTATTTATTCAGTTAAAATCTTTCTTTTACATCTCAATATCTAATTTTAAATTTCAAAATTTTTTAAAGTTTATCTAAACAAATCTAATTGAAATATCTCCCACCATTATATTTTAAATTAATAAAACTCACATATCTATCACATATCTAACTCACATCATAACTTACCTAAATAATAATAATTAAAAACAAATAGAAACCAAAGAAATGGGACAAATTAATCAATTTTCTAAAATTATTGATTTTTTAATTTGTAAAATAGATTAAAAAAAAAACTATTGATTGATTTATTTATTTAATAGCCAAAATATTTCATAATCTCTCCATCCTAATATCTCTTACCGATTTCTAAAAAAAATATTAAAACTTGCCTTCCTTCTCTCTTCCCCAAAAAATCAGATAATATTTTTATAAAAGTTGTAGATATCTATCTATATCTTATATATTATATTATAACATAACCAAAAAATAAAATAAAAATAAACATTAGATATACAAACAGATAAAATTAATAAATTTGATTTTATTTATTTAGTTAAAATCTTTCTTTTGTATCTCAATATCCCATTTTAAATTTTAAAAATCTTTAAAGTTTTTCTAAACAAATCTAATTTGAAATATCTCACACCATTATACTTTAAATTAATAAAACTCACATGTCTATCTCATATCTAACTTTTTTTTTTGGGTGAATCTCATATCTAAACTCGCATCATAACTTATCTAAATAATAATAATTAAAAACAAATAGTGTAATGCCCCCAAAAAAAATTGGGTAGGGTGTATCTATTTATACAACAAACCCACCTGATAGACAAACACATATATATAGATAACTATTTCATACATCCATTTTCATTTAATCCCAAATACCAAATACATGTTGTTCACGTCTCAATGACCCAGTTCTAATCCTAAGCATACATTTTACAACAAGTATGAAATGGAAGCCAAACAGATAATAAGTGCCCTACAGGCTTATAAATTTATCCAAGAACATTCTTGGTTACACAAAATAGAGTTTCAACTCAACACAAATACAACCCTGGGCTTACATTCAACCAAGAACATTCTTGGTTACACAAAATGAAGTTTCAACTCAACACAAATACAACCCTGGGCTTAGATTCAATAAATAACCATAAAACAATAATGGAGCCTCAGCTCCAAGTCCTCTCAAGTCAGTGCATTGGCGGAGGCATAGCACCTGTACCTAAAATGATTTCCCCTATAGGGTGAACTCCCAGTAGAGATATACTACACAATATATGGACCATGACAAGACTAAAGATGAGTATGCTCATGATAAAATAGTTTATCTCTCTTTTTATAAAGTATGCAATGCTGAGATGCAACAACAAATATAAAACCATTTTTATTTTAAACCATATCTGTTACATGAAAACAAGCTCTGTGAATCTCTAGGTGAATGTCTGCAAGTAGGCCCAAATGCACTACCACTGTCATTTTTACCAATAAACTGGAAGGCTCGACACCTAACCACGCGATTCTACACCCCCTACCCAGATTCACCAAGTATTCATCTTTTCGCAAACAGATACATTTCCAAACATTTCTCAAAAATAAATACATTTCCAATTAAATGAATGTAATTGTATATGTGTCATTGTTTGGGAGGAGATAGGAGATGTACTCCATTGTTTGGGAGGAGATAGGGGATGGACTCCATTGAAAATTAAGTTGGCCGGAGTGTCCAAGGTAAAAGTCCCAAAATCTTATATACATGGGTACCGACTCCCTCGGATGTGAATTCCATAAAATGGCAAGAAAATGAAAGTGTTGGAGTGATGAATGTATTGACTTGTAAACCATTGAGTTGTAGTCTCATTTTGGTGATTAGATGACAATGAATTTGGTAAATAGATTAATCCGAAATGGATGAATGGAAATGGATTGAGGTATGGTTATCTATATTGAATGGTCTTGGAAAGAATATGTGTTGGTTATGATTATTGCACATTTATCTGATGCTTATATCTTAGTTAAATCTCATATACTGTTTTAACATATCTCTACTGGGCTTTGGCTTACCCTACTTGGGAAACCATTTTTAGGTACATGTGACATGCCGCCTCCAAGGACATAGCTTGTGAGGTTTAGGGGCTAAAGGCTCCATTTTGTTATTTTGTTTTGTGTTAAATGTTTATTCAAGTCGATGGCTTTATATGTATAGAGGTAGGACTCTTTCTTTTGTTGTAACCAAGTGATATCTTCGAAAGGTATAAGCCCGTAAGGTGTTTATTTTGTTGTAATCAACTAGTGTTACATGCTGTAGTTTCAAAATGAACATTTATGAAAGTATAATGCATGTAATGTCTCTTGTAATACAAACTCTGATGAATGAATGTATAACATTTTCTATCATATTTATGAATCTTTAGGTTAGTTTATCCTCTTTATTTTGAGGGCGTTATTGGGGCCTTAGGTCGTATGTGCAGGAGAGGGACCGCACATGCAGGAGGTAAGGCCGCACGTGCAGGAGGTAAGGCCGTACGTACGGGAATCAGGGAAATTCTGGGCTTGCACACTGCATTATATACAGGTATGGATTGGGAGGGCCGCACATCCAAGGGTAAGTGCCGCACGTGCGGGACGGACTGAGTCCAAAAAATTCAGCTTTTTTCTCTTCTTGGGTTGTGTGTATATCACTTTGTATGTGTCTCTCTCTCTAAAAACCCTTTTCTCCTCATTCTTTCTACATTTCCTACACCAAACAAGATCAAAACTTTGATTTCCCTTGATCCATTAGAGTTTTGCCCTTTGTCCCTTCATCAAAATTGAAAAGCTCCTTGAAAGCTACATTGTGTGCGGTGAAGATCGGGATTCATGACCATTGATTTTTAGGGATTTTATCTCTTTTCTCTCCAAGAACTTAAGGTAAGGATTTTTCTTAGAGTTATATATATATATATTTGCAAGTTTTGGTTAATTTCGAGATTTCCTCTTTACTTGTTTTGAAAATTGGTTTTTGGTTCCAGAAGTTGGTGGTTTTGTAAAAGGAATTCAATCTTTGTTTCTTTTTAAAGATTTTCTTCAATAGTTGAATCACATTGACTTAAGAATGATGTTATTGGTGAGGTTTTACTAAGAAATGAAGAAATGTCTAGTTTTGGTGAAAAACCTAGAAATTGGAGGTTTTGGAAAATGTTGAGAATCTATGGATTTTCTTGTGTTAAATGAAGAAGTGAGTGGAAAATTCATATCATTGTTTGCAAATATGGCAACTTTCTTGATGTATGAGGATTTGGAGACCTTGTTTGAATTTATTGCTAAATGCATATACATATGTAGTTATGAAATGGCAATTGTTAAGAACACATGAAATGTGGAATTGTTGCTACACTTGGATATATATACACATACATATATATTCATACATGATAATTGATGAAATCGCATTGGAAAGGAGAATGGGAAATTGTGATCGAATTTAATAAATTGTGTGGGAAATATTTTCAATGGAAGATTATTATTTTGCCTTGATATATATATATATATATTGCATTGGCATTTCTATTATTGCATAGTTACAAATTTTGAGTTGAGATTTGAAAGCATTTGCATTGGGAAAGAAATGTGGTGAAATGAAACTATTGAAATGTTTTAGGGTAAATACGTTGGTAAGTCTAGATAGGAGGTGTAGATGGAATTGATTAAGTTGGCCTGAGTGTCCGAGGTGAAAGACCGAAAACATGCGCGGAAGAGATACCACTTCCCTTCCGGTTAGCAATCTGTAAAGTGGGGCATTGGTAGTGCTAGTTATGCCTGCAGACACCAACCTAGGGATTACCTGAGTCGTATTTACCGCCCCTTGAATTAAACTGATAATTTATGCATTGTTGAGATTTCAAGATATCACTGAGCACAAAGGATTTTCAAAAGATGATAATGTGATTTTCATGTCAAAAGCATAGCATGGCATATGCATTCCTTTTTATGAGGCTTGTATAAAATGTATATACTTTGTTAAGAATTTCTCTACTGGGCTTTATGCTCACCTCTATGGGATTTTGGTGCAGGAAAAGATGTGGTGATCCCGCCGAGTTAAGGGAGTGGATGTATTTTGTGGAGAGCAAATGGCTCTTATTTTGTTGTGATTCATTTTGCTAGCCAAGGGCTATAAGTGTATGGGTTCATGAAACCATTTTTGTGTAACCGGGCTTAAACCTTGGAAATTATAAGCCCCTTGAGGGCATTTTGTTTACTTTTGAATTTGATGTTCTACATGCTATAAATTCATGTATGTGAATTTATTGAATGTATAATTCGCATGTGGGATTATTTTGTACAAACCTTATTCATTAATGATGTAAAGGTTGAGGAATTGCATCCTTTCTTATAATGAAAGTTGATTGATGTATCCATATGGTGTTATAAATTTTGGGGCGTTACATGTCATAACTCATTTAATCGGGTTTAACTTTTTTTAATACAAATTATCAAAATTGCACTAAATACATATATATATATATATTTTTAAATTTTTTTAAACTAATAATTTAAAAAGTTATAAATATAAAAATTAACTTATAAATTTCATGTATATTGCAGGATAAAATATTAAATTACTTCAAGATAATCATAATGATTTTTTTTTTTTTAATTTATGAAGTCCCGTGCATAGCACGGGTTACCACTAGTATAATATAAGGAAAAATGGGGTTTCTAACTCACAAGTCTTGTGAGAGCTCCAATATCCCAATCTTAATTTTTAAAATTTTTGATTTAAAAAAAAAAAAAAAAAAAGCCTTAGCATTTATTAACTTCTCCCAACCCACAAGCCTTTTGGGAGATTTGGTCAAAAACTCCCTCATAATAAAACTTTAGTGTATTAAGAACAAGCATAAAAAAATTCCTTGAAAAGTCCAACACATATGATTATTATCAAAATATTAAAATTTAATACAATATAACTTTTGATGTAGATGTCAGTTTGTAATAAAATTAATATTTTTAGAATTCTCTCATCAAGATCTATCAAATAAGATCCATATTAACTATGAAATTTAAAAAAAAAAATTTATTACGTCTGACAGTAATATGTTACTCTGGTTCACAGTAACATGTTACTCTGGCAATATTGTCTAAGAAAAAAAAAATTATTTTGTCCTTTCTCAATTATGTATTTTCTCCTTAAGGGGTTTTTGAAGCAAAATAAATTGGGTTGTTCTTTTCACTAAACAAGGGTCCAATGAAAGGGTTTTGACTAAATTTTCCAAGCCTTTTTGACTTCTCACATACCTACTGCCGCACCCTTTTCAATTTCTCTTATATACTATGGTTAGTGATGAGATTGTTAAATTATTTTTATAAAAAATCTAAAAAAAAATAATTTGTATATTAAAAAAATATCTCAAACAAATATAAATTCTTATTAAAAAATAACAGGTTGCGATTGGGGAAAAAAAAAAGAAAAACAATTACACTGTGCATTTCATTAATAATGCTAACAAATGTGTTAAGTGTTTGTGTAAATACTGGACACGTGTCCACTCTCAAATTATCAATTGAATATGATGAAATCAAATAACTCAGCTTTAATAGCTAACAAATATTAGAAGTCCATTGAAGCCTAATAACTATTGATTAATAGAATTCAACAATTGAAAGGTCTCAAACCACATCTTTTTATCTTCTCAAATGTTTCCTTTTTTTTTTGTTCATGCATTCATTTTAATGTTGATAAAGAAATGGAAGAGTGAGAGACATTAAAATTATATATTGAGTTATGTAATTGTTGTAATGAAAAATAAAGGTTGTCTTCCTTTTCTATGGTGATCTATCTAGTTATACCTCTAATTAAAAATATCATGTGTGTTTCTATATCATCATTGAACGTTGCCTTTATTTTTTTTAAATACTTTGTTTCACAATTTTTTGTGTTTTGTGTTATGAAATTTATTATATCTGTGTTTGCTAAAACTATTAGATGGACCTAATGCAAGAAGTGTAGACTATTTCAATGTCATTCTCGGGATTAGATGAAGTACAAAAAAATATACAAAAAAAGTATATGAATAGACAAGATTTTACAAAATTTATTTGTGAACCTCACTTCTTGAAAATCCTATAATTCATTTATTTTTTGTATTATATTTTATATTTGGTTTCTGTACTTATTTTGTTTTATTTTATTTTATAGTTTTCTTTGTTTTCTTTAAAAGTTTATTTTTAAAAATTAATAAATAAGTGAGTAAACCATTTTCTATTTCAAAAAATTTCATTTTTGTTTTTATTTTTTTATTTTTTCTTAAAGTAGTTTTAGTTGTGAGTATTTATTTACTTTTTTTTTTTCTATATATTGTAATTTTGTGTATTTTAAGTATATGATGTTTTCTCTAATACACTCGGAAATACACTATAAAAGAAGTATCATGCGAAAATCAAGTAAGAAGAAGAAAAATAAATACAATAATATGATAAATGTGGAGCAAAGATCAAAGATCAAAACTCTCAAAGCAAGCAAGTAGACAAATAAGCAAGTAGAATAAAATGTTTAACAATAGACATTTGAAAATTTGCAACAAAATTTTATAACTTTTCTGTTTGTTAAGAAAATTCTATTTGGTAGTAGCTAAATAAAACGTTTTTAAAATATAAACATATATATATATTTTTTAAATTTGAATTAAAACTATAGTAAATTTATGTAAATATAATTGTTAATCACATTTTTTTTTACTTAATGTATAATATTATATTGACTTTATTTTTCAGGTTTATTTTTTTAAGTATTTATATAGACGTAAAAAATGTCGTTAGGGATAAAAAAAAAATTAATTTAGTTATAAATTTTGCCCATACATTATTTTTAAATTTTGAATAAAAGCAAATATAAAATAATTGATTAAAGATATGCTACATTTGTTATATTTCCTTTTCTGTGTATAAAAAAAAAATATTTAAAAATCACAATTCACATATATATAAATAATTATAAATACAATCTGTATATAGCACGAGTGATATATTAGTTCATATTGAAATGAAAATTAAGAAAAGAAAGAAACAGAGGTCTTTTGATTATTGGAAATTGTGAAATACATATGATACACATTAATTGTTTTTTTTTTTTTTTTTTTTTTTTTTTTTTTTTGTTATAGGGAAATCCTCTCACTCTCCCGCAGGTCCAAGGCAGCGCCCCGAGGAGATCACCAGGGTGTCCTGTTGTTCGGTCCGAGCCAGAGACTATAACCTGGAAGCTTGTCCCGACCTCACAAGGCAAGCTTCAGTAAGTCAGGACTCGCACAGCGGGGGAGAATTAAACCCACACCAAGTAGCTGATAAGGCATCCTTGAGGTCAACCTCCTAACCAACTGTGCTACACCCAGGAGATTGGCCCAGAGGGGAGTCGAACTCAGGACCTAGGGGCTTAAACCCCAGGCCCTTGCCAAGTTGCCACCCACCCCTGGGTTAACATTAATTGTTAATTGTGAAGTTTTGGAATGTTTTGGCTTCCGAGCAAGGATTCTTTTCTTGGCACTCTATACGGTGGGCCGTTAGGCTTACTTTTGAGCCTAATTTCAATAATTCGAATAGTTCATATTTTATAATTTTTCGAATATATCATATTTATAAAAAATCAAATTAATCAAATATCAGAAGCCGCGTGTTTAGATCATCGAATTAAAAATAAATTATTAAAATATTTAATAAATAATTATCCCTATTTTAGAACACTTCTAATGAAAAGCATAGTTTTCATTATATCTACCTATCTATCCATCTATACTGTCTTTGCTCTCCTCATGGCACATGAGAGTATTTTATTTTATTTTTTTTAAATAGGGATTACACAAAGAGATGGGCAAGACTTGAATCCATGACTATGGATTTACGATAAGAGGACTCATACCACCTAAGTTAAGTATACATTAAAATATTAATTTTATCATTATTTTCTTTTAGTATTACTTATTTAAATTGTACAAATATCACGTGTGTCACCCGCTAATATTATATGATTCGAAGTTAGAGAGATTATTTGGCAAGTGATTTTTTATTTTTTTGGGTTCAAATTCAAAAAAATAATAATAATAATTCAAAATAGTCTATAACACAAAATATTACATTAAATCTATTATTATTTTAATTTTTCTCTCATAAATATTATATCTAATTATAAAAAATTAATCATCTTTTTAAATATAATAATTTTAACCTATTAAAATAGTTAAAAATTAAAATAATTTATTAAAATAATCAACTCTTCCATCGAGGACACAGTTACATGGTATTATATGGTAATTATAGAATTTGATTTTAAATGTATAAACAATTGAGAAAATGGGCCACACATACTGACATTCTGGGAGTGTGTATTTAAATTTCCTGACCTTAGACCCAGGACTTTGAGAGTCTTGACCGAGTCATATTGAGAGAGAAGTGCTCAACATCAACACGGCAGGGGTGACAAACTTTTCTACCAAGAGAGCTTTAGGCTAAGTTTGGCATCCCAATATAAGTGCACTTATTTCATCTTTTTATCTTTTTTGAGTCACAACAATCAACATCTCATCTCTACTTTTTCTACACATAATACAAGAAAAGTCAAAAAGTGCACTTATTCTAAACTTCCCAAACTTGACCTTAGTTTGCAGTCTTTTCAACCATACAGGCATCTCTAACGTTTTACTAAATATTTCGTTAAGAGATTATTTAGGCTCTGTTTAGCAAGAGTTAAACGGGATTTTTTTAGTTATTTTAGTCACAAAAGACAAAATAAACTATTTTAGCCATAAAAAACAAATCATCACATCTAATCCATAATCATTACATTCTTCTCTCACAAAAAAAGCCAAAAAAGCCAAAAAGCCAAAAAGCCCTTCCCAAACCAAACTTTTTAGCCTAGGCTAAAATAGCCAAAAAAGCCAAAAATCCAAAAAGCCAACCCACTTCCCAAACGGAGGCTTAGAATAATTTAAATAAATATATTTTTTATTTTTTTATAAAAAAATATACAAAAAAATAAAGAGGTGATGTGATAAAAAAAAAATAAAAAGATAAAAAGATAGATTATTTTTAGATTGCCAAACTTGGCCTAAATTTAAATTTAATAAAAAAAATTATTTTTTATTGCTCTAATGACTCATTAATTTTTTTATCAAAATCAAGATTTTTTAAATCTTTCATCAAATTAAGAATGGATGTATCTTTTATCAAATTAATATTTATAATCGTTGGATTTTCATCTTCGGATGTTTCCGGATGACCACCTCAAGGTAAAAATTCGTGAAAAATTATACTGACCGATTGTCCGCCCAGTCGACCCCCCAGATAACCACCTCAAAGCAAAAATTTGTGCAAAATTGACACTGGCCGATCAATCCGAAGGACATCCATCTGGTCAACCGGTGTTCTAATGAAACTTTAAAAACTTCCGTTTAAATACTTGATATCAAATAGATATTTTACTCAAACTTAATAAAAAATTTAATGCATCATTGAAGATGCTTTTAGCTGTCCATATTCGTTGGAATGGAAGAGGATGGAAAGAATAAACTCTTACCATGATTTTATTAGGAAAATGATCGAGAGCTCGAAATTGCCTTGGCTCGAACGGCTCGACAGCCCAAAACGACGTCGTTTTGGGCTGTATTTTTTTTTTTTTTTTTTTTTTTTTTCTTCTTCTTCTTCGTCATTTTGGGCTGAAACCAGAGGGAGAGGGAGAGAGAGAGAGAGAGAGAGAGAGAGAGGAGGCAGCCCTCCGCCCGCCGTCGTCGTGTCGCAGCCCTCCGTCCGTCCGTCGCAGCCCTCCGCCCCTCGTCGGCTCTGCCCCGATCGCCTCCGTCGCCTCCATCGCAGCCCTCCGTCGCCTCCGTCGCCTCCGCCCCTCCCCTCCCCCTCCATTTTTTAGGCCCCCTCCAGTCCCCTCCTCCCTCCTCCCCTCCTCTCCTCTCCTCTCCTCTCCCCTCCTTCCTCCTCCCCCCTCCATTTCTGCGTCTGGAAAAAAAAAAAAAAAAAAAAAAAAACATTCGGGGCATTCGAGCTACGTAGCTTTCGAGCTACGTAGCAAGACCGATTTTATTATTCTTCCCAAGTTTGGGAAGACTAAATAAGTGTACTTTTTGACTTTTTATGAAATATGGGTTGGATTTGGGTTGGGTTTGAAGTGATGTGTTAGAGAGGTGATGTGACTTAAATAAGATGATGTGACTTAAATAGGATAGTGACTTTTTAACTTTTTGGATTTTTTTGAGGATGCCAAACTTGGCCTCAGAAAACTTAAGTGCTCACAATTTATAATTGAATTTCAATCATTTTAGATTGTGTTTAGATAATAAATTCAAATAAAAATTTAAAGAAAAAAGAAAAAGAAAAAAATATATATATATATTTTATTCACATTTTTTTTTTTAATTTCTAAATCTTTGCTAAAATTTATAATAAAAACACTATCTTAATGTATTTTTTATATATATTTTATTTTATTTTATTTTCTGTGCACCTATCACTGCTGATCAAAAACTTCCAAGACAAGTCAAGTGGTGGCTCACTTTCGGAGTGAACAATTCTTTTAAGGGCTGTTTTCAGTTTAGAATCCAGTCCCAGATTTTTATCTAACTTGTTGATTGTGTGGTGAATATTGATTGAATGGGTATAGTGTAAGATTTATGTATAGAATGAATATGAACAATGGATTGATATTTCCGAATAAAAATTCTGAATAAAATTTATAGGTAGTATTGCTCAAACAATATAGCTCTTCATGGATTTTGGACTAGGCTTATACACGAGCCGGATTTGAATTGGATCTCGCAAATTCCAAATCTGACCTGATTAAGGCGTAGTCTGAATCCTGTATGAATCCTCCGCTGTCATATACATCAGCTCGATGATTAGATTGATATCAGCCAATTTCGGATATCCAAACCCGATTCGATAACTTTCAAAAAACACCGCATACCAAAATTTGGACTAGAGTTTTGAGGAGCTTCTCATCAATGAAGCCATGTGTCTTTGTAATCCAAAACATTGCATAACAATACAATTTAATACAAAATCAGTTTCATGTGAAAAACAACAACAACAAAAACAAAAGCATTGGCATTTCAAGCATCATATTGATATTTAACAAATGAGCCACTTCCACTGCCATGCTTGAAACAAAAAAATTAAAAACACAGACAACAACTATCAAATACCCAATCTATCACCTTATCTAAGAATTGGAAATACGCATGTCTCCATGAACTTTTCACAACCAAACTGCCACAAACAGCCCAAAATCCCATAACAAATCCGACTACAATGCTAATGTAGAACCATAGCCTATCAAACTTCTCTTCATCTTCATCTTTATCCTTCTTTTTACCGTCTTTGTCTTCTACATCACCGTGATTTGGGGTTGGGCACTTTGTCGTCAATGGTAACCCACAAAGTCCAAGATTTTCAACGTAAATGGATGGATCATTGAAGGTTTGGAACTGGTTGGTCGAGGGAATTGGTCCAGACAAGTTGTTATGCGATAGGTTCAAATAGTTCAGTGAAGTTATAGAAGCCATGCTTGGAGGAATTGGACCCGAAAGATGGTTCCATGAGAGGTCAAGAGCTTCTAATTGTTGTAACCTTCCAATATTCTCCGGTATCTTCCCTGTCAATTCGTTCCTCGATAAATTTAAGGCCCCTAAGGACGAAAGATTTGTTATTTCATCCGGGATCTCTCCCCATAGCTTGTTGCTCGAAAAGTCAATAATATTTACAATGCCGAGAATATTGATAATTTTCATATTTCGTCCCTTCACAACCAATTCCATTTGGTTCGCGTGTATTGCTCTTGCAGAAGGTGGTAGTCGGTTGTAAGGCGTGAAAATACTCAAACGAATCAAATTGCCTAGACATGGTGGGAGGGGTCCTGATAAATTATTATGAGCAAGGTCCAAGATATGGAGATAAGGAAGACGACAAAGTTGTTTTGGAATGTTTCCACTGAACATGTTGCCACGTATGCGTAGCTCAAGCAGCGATGAATGGCTTTCTCCAATGGAATTTGGTATTTTCCCGGAAAATTTGTTGTCTCCAATGTCAAGTGTTTGCAAGCTTGTGCAGCTCGCCAAGGAGGAAAAGATTTTTCCATGGAGACGGTTGGTGCTCAATTTTAAGCTGTAAAGATATGGCAATAATGAACATATTGAGCTTGGAAATTTGCCAACTAGATTGTTGTTCGATAGATCTATAATGCCAATTTGTTGCATATTGGTCCAATTTCTAGGAATTTCCCCAGAAAAAAGATTGTTTGATAGATCGATAGATACCAAATTCTTCATTCCAACAATGGACGATGAGATGTTACCACTAAGAAAGTTCTCAAAAAGATCAAGAACTCTCAAGTTTGGCATCACAATGTTGATTTTTTCGGGGATTGGTCCTGAAAGTGAATTGTTCCCCAATTGAAGATATGATAAATTATGCCATAGTGGGAATTGGCCCTCTAACTAGTTGAAATTCAAATCCACCAAAGCAAATGGGCGAAATTCCAACGTGTTGGGAATTAAACCATGGAGTTGATTATCAGAAAGATCGAGCCAATCAAGCTGTGGAGACAATTTCCAAAGCCAATCAGGCATTGTGTCTGCAATCGAAACATTTATGAGGCTTATGAAAGAAAGCTCTCTCTGAGTTCTGAGCCATAATGGAAACTTAGGACCCAATGGACAATCAGTAATGTAAATGGATTTTAGACTAAAAGGAGGAATCCATTCATGTTTGACATTAAAAACAAGAGTTTTAAACGATGATGAGACGGAGAAATATTTTAATTTCTTAAGACCCTCCAAATGATTTTGGGTTAAGACCCCTTCCCAAGAATTTTGGTAGAGTTGAAGGCGAGTTAGTTCCACGAGTTTCCCCAAACTTGCCGGGATAGACCCATTCATTTCATTGTAAGAAAAATCCAATTCCTTCAGGAGAGACAATTTTTCAACAGTTTTAGGAACCGGTCCTGAGATCAAGTTCTCTTTAAGGACAAGGGACCTTAAACACTTAAGGTGCCCAAGTGAATTAGGCAGTTGCCCACTTAAATCATTGTTCCGCAACCTAAGTTCCTTCAAACTACTGTTACTACATCTGGACAATCCCTCTATGAGATCACTTACCTCACCGCTAATTTTATTGACAGAAAGATCCAAAATTTTCAAGTTGCAATGGTTGCCAAACTTGAAATGGCCTATTGGGACTTCAAAAAAATTTGCGCTCAGGTCAATGTTCACAAGGGTGCTGATATTAAACAACCACTGAGGCAATGTGGTGTTGAATTTGTTGAAGGAGAGATCGAGGACTAAAAGGGAAGTGAGATTCAAATTTGGTACAAAGGGAGGAAATTTGTGAAGTTCAGAATCGGCCAAATGCAACTCAGATAGAGAAGGAATTGTGTTAACAGCTTGCAACCAAGTAGTTGCTTCACTAAGGTTCACACCCTCTAGATTGAGATACTTCAAAGAAGTGAGACCGGAGAGCCAGCTCAGCTCTGAAACCCAGTTGCTACCGGGATTTAAGTATGCAGAGAGATCAAGATAATGCAAGTTTGACAAGTTTCCAAGATGGGGTGGTACCATTCCACTAAAAGATGCTTGAGAAAGATTGAGATAATTTAGTTTCTCCAGAGAGCCTAAAAATGCTGGGATTGGAATTTTGCTAAAATTGTTCATGCTTAGATCCAAATATCTCAATTTTTTTAAGTGGAGCAAAGATGAACTTATCTCACCGCCCAAGCACGATGAGCTGTAAACATCTCCATTGTTTTTGAGGTCGAGCATTTCAACGTTGCCAGTCTGTTTGTTGCAGCTTATGCCTTTCCACGAGCAGCAATCGTCACCAACCCAAGAAAAAAGCTTCATTGATGGATCTATGAGGCCTTCTTTGAATTTGATGAGTGCTTTTCTCTCAAATTCAATGCATTGTGTGCTACCACTAGCATTGGCATTGAATGCATTGGCTTTGAGAGAAACTAGTTTGGAAAACAAAGGAAAAAACAGAAGAACTGCCAGAAGGGAGGTACTCCACTTAGCCATGCTTACTTCAATTAGCTATTGAAAGTAAGATACAAGGATCAAAGGCTTGGATGGGTTGCAATTTATAATAGATTTGGTAAACACAACTTTTATGTGTGGCATGAACTTGAGATGGTGTTAGGACATGTTATTTATAGAACACTAAAAAAAGTGGACTGATAGTTTATCAAGTAATTATTCAGTAGTTTTAGAGTATTATCATCATATGTGCACGTGATACTTTCGACTAAAGAGACTATAAAAGGAGATGAATGGAGCGGATCTTATTTCCCATACCATGTTAGTGTTAGTTGATACTCTGAATTTCAACGCCTGTAGGGTCCGAGTTGGTGTTGTGTAAGGGGTACACTAGTATTGTGTATTCCTTTCTTTTGCATCCATGTAAAATGGGAATTTTTGACACAACTCAAACCATACACCAAATTAGCAAGTTAGGGTTGAACATTTTCTGACATGACAACAATATAACACAAAATTGACATGGATAACACATTTGATAGTTATATATTTTAATGTTATTTCTATTAAGGAGTTCCATGATATTTTTTAATACCTTATGTTTTTCCATCTAGCTGAATAAAAAGTATGTAAAACATAATTTTAGTGCTAATTTTTTTGTTTTTTTTTGTTTAAGATAATGTATTTTTTGTCACCTATTTTAGAGTCAATCTAATAAAAAATTATATAATAATAAGGTAGAGTATTTTAAATTAGAGAAATGGAATTGAGTCAAAATCAAATATTTTATACATAATTTCATCTATTAGTAATTAGTTTCACAAAATTTAACTTGTGGGAAAAAAAATTAATTTTATAATACACTTGGTATTTTTGATTAAGGACGATATTTTTTTAATATTACATGTTAACACGACACAAGCTAGACACATTCTGAAAATGATACAATATGATTATAACAAAATATAAATTAATTAAATTAATATTGAGATAATTTTAATACGAATTTGAAACACAAATATTAAAATGACACGAAATGAATAAGATCAATGCAATACAATGCTCACTCCGAGAGACCCATTATGTAAAATACAAAATCGTATGGCCTATCTAGTAGTATAAAAATCGTAAGTGGAAGCCTTGGCACCATATGAAGATTATTGTGATCTAAAATTGACCTTAGTTTCTACAAATGTTAGGAATTTAATCTATGGTCTGAGATTCTCTCTAACTCACTTTCTACACCCATTCTACACTATAAGAACCAATCAAAATTAGGGAGGAATCACACAAAATAAAATTGATTTTTCTTTCTAAGTGCCCCTTGGTTTTTATTTTTTTTTTGCCGACATAAAACCTAATCATAAAATCAAATAAAAAACAAATAAGAATTCAACAAGATTTTGAATAAAGTCCACTTTTCATTGTAGCATTTCCTAATAGAAAGTTATGTTTTCATCATTTCTCAAGTCTCCCGTGTTGACTGGGCTAGGCGATTGGCATCGGATGACTTTTATATAAGAATAATATTAGGAATCATGAAAAATATATAATGAAATGTTTCATGAAATATTTTTATTCATTGATTAGTGTGATGTTTTATTATATGTGTAATCTAAAAGTGAAATTTTTTTCATGATTATCTTTATGATTTTTTTCATGATCCCTTTTTGACTTTATCATTTTAATTTCCTCCAATTTTGCCTCCCTCCATCTCTACTTGGGTTAAGTGTTCGCAATACTTGAAAACTAAAATCTCTTCCAGCTCTAATTCTTTAATTTGAACAACAAACACAACAACAAAGTAAAACTTCCATTGCATTCATTTTAAACAGGATGGAATCAGGATTTTCTTATCGGAGGAGTCAATAGAAAAATAATTTTTTTCACCATATACACAAAATACACATGTATGTATATATGATATATAAATCATATATACATAAAAAAAAATACTATAGAAGCAATTTCTAATAGGATTAATAAGTTTGTTTTTATGTAAAATAGAAAGAGAATTCAAGATGGAAAAAGAATGACATATGTATTTTTTATACTAGGGACCATTTTATATATAAAATTATATATATATATATATATTTAAAGTTCTATGGCAAACAATAATGTTTACAAAAACATGGGGCCATGCATCCCATAGTCTTCTCCTAGTTCTGTCCTTCTGTCCTGGTGGCATTGACAAAACTTTGATTTTGAAAACGTTTTCCGTCTTTTAAAAATAGAAAACATTTTTTTGTCAAAATAGGTTTGCTTTTCATTGATCATAGAAAATGTTTTCAGTTGACTTTTGTTCTCTATTGTATCAAATGACAAAAAATGCAAAAAATATTTTTTAAAAAATATATTCCATCCAAACAAACAAAGTATAAGTTGAAGAGTATGTGAAGTGTCTGTTACATGAAATAATTTCTAATAATAAAATCTCTCGCTTCATTCAAACCATTCTTTTATTGAAGTGATATCGATTAATTTTAAGGGTCCGTTTATTTCAAGAGATGGAGTAAGTAATGGGATTGAGATGGAGGTGAAACTCATTAATATTGTATTTGTTTTGAGAAATGGAAATGATATTCATAAGTCCTCCGGATTAGGATGGGCCTTGAATGTTGGGATTGAGATGGAAGCCAAAGACTTGGTATTAGAAAATTAGTCTTTCCAACTTTTCTTTTTCTTTTTTTTTTTAACATGTTGGGCTTTTTTTTTTTTTTCTTTTTTTTTGAACATTAATGTTTAATGTTTTTGTATTTTTCATTAAGTAAAAATCATAATTTTATTTGTTTTATTATTTTATATTTCTTTTATATAAAAATAATTTAACAATCCGCATATTAACAACTATCATTAAAACAAATACAAATTTACTTAATTCTCTCACTATCAATCTCCTCACTAACAATCCCTTCATTATTAATCATTTCATTATCTATCCCTTCCATTCTACTGGTAAAAACAAAGAAATCTCTCGCTTTGAATGGCTTCATTCAAACCATTCTTTATTGAAGTGATGTCGATTGATTTTAATATTGACCAGTGTATTGGCTCGTACAATACACAGAACAAAAGATATTTTTCAATGGTTTATTCAGTAATATCAATAATTGATTTATGTTTAATATTTTCTTTTTGCTAAAAATTTTTAAAAATTAAATAAATAAAATATCAATAAAAATTAAATAAATTTATTTTATTTTTTAATTGAGACTTTTAAATTTTATTTTTTATTTTTTTTACTGAGTACAATATATAACGAAACTAAACAATGTCTAAAAAAATTAATAAATAAAATAAAAAATCTTTATCCCACTACTTGAAAAAAATTTGAATTTTTATCCCATCATTTAGAAAAATAAAAAATAAAAAAATAAAGATACATGTACTTGGGGGCAAAAGTGTATTTTTACAAGTTAATCCCCATGGGATTGTTATCCCATTATTTGTATCCCACCTTCTCTCCTAAGACACAACAATCTCACATATGAAGGACATAGGCCCCGTTTGATGTAACTGTTAAAAAAGATTATAGATTATGACTTTAATCAGAAGCTGTTAATCTGTTTGGTGTAATTGTTGGATTGTAGATTTAAGTTGCTGAGTAGTGTTTGTTAAATAAGCTGTGAAGTAACTTTTTTAATTAACTTTTATTTTTTATTATTCACTACTTGTCTACATTTATCATTAAAAAAAAAAATAATAATAATCTATAGTCTATTTGGGTCTTTTTCTATTTTTTTTTTTTTTTAAAAAAATCTAACAGTATAACCGTAAATTAACATGTCTACAGCAAAAACTGATAATCAAAAGTAAGGGGTAAGAAGCTTCTCAAAATTGGCTTTATTGAGTTAAAATAAGTTGTTAGAATCAGAAGCTGTTTGAAATAAGTTTAACCAAACAGTCCAAAATAGCTTTTCCAAAGCTAGAAGCTATAAGTTGGCTAAAAAAAAGCTCAAACAAACACCCCCATAGAGGCTCTGTTTGATATAATTTTTTTTAAGTTAAAAGCTGATAATAAAAAATCAAAAGCTAAAAGAACCCCTCCCCTAATTTATAAATAATCTATTTTTTCAGCTTATTTAAATTTTTTTTTTATCTAATAAGATATAAGAAAAAGTTGCACCAAACAGTTTGGCACGGACTCACAAAATAAAATAAGCAATAATCTGCTTATAGAAGTTGCAACGAATAGCCTCGGAGTCCGATTGCACTCTTAATCCAGCCTATAAATTTTTAACCAAACAATGGATTCTTCCATGAAATGGACATGGAGCCCAATCCCCCCTTCTAACCCTTCCCAACAAACACCCCTAAAGTGATGAGTGTTCTGAACATAGACCGAATACCAAATACCAAATACCAAATGTCAAAGGTGAGATTTGAACCCAATAATCTCAATTTTTAAATTTTGATACCATATTAAGATCAATTATCTCAAAAGTTTAAATTGTAAAAATAAACCCAATAATATAGGATGTAAGGGCATGGCAGTTGGCACAGTGGTTCATATACCGTGATGGAGTCAAGAAACTAAATCAGAAGAGACACTTATTAATTACAACTTTAATTTTTATTTTCCATAACCAACAATAAGAAGATAATAACAATTTTTGAATTAATATTTAGTACAAAAACTTAAATAAATTATTACAAAAGTATTTCACACAAAATTTTACAATTAATTTAGAGTAAAATTGAAAAGAAAGTATTGCATGTAATTAGTGTATCATGGACAATGTAAAAAGTCGTATATTTAAGTTTTAATAAATTAATTTTTTTCAAAAGTTAAGTAAAAATTTCATATAATAGTGATATATATAGTGAGATTAATTATATTTGCATATCAATAATGATGGATATTACCTTTATATTGAGATTTTTTCACAAAATTTTCATACATAAAAATATAATTTGTTGTAGTCACTTCATTTTCAATAAAACAATCACTATTATTCTCATAAATTTAAAAATGCTATTGACATTTTATTCTATTTTTTTTTTGTTTAAAATTTTACTTATATACATATGTAAAAAAAATAAAAAATAAATTAAAAAAATTGTAAATCCAAAATCCGGGGAGAGGGGGGGGCTTGTTATAGCGACCCCGGTCTTTTCCCAGTTAGTTGTTGTATCCGGACTTATGTTCGGTAGATCTCGTTGTCATATAATGGTTGTTGTTGTCCTTTAATTCCTTATTCTTGAGTTATAGGATGTGTTGGGCAGGTTTGTTTCAGGTTGGTTGGGTTCGGAAACCAAGTGTTGCCGTCCAGTTTTTGGGTTGGTCGCTCGAGCGAGGATTTGGTCGCTCGAGCGAGGGTTGAGTTTTGTTTCTGGTGGCTCGAGCCAGGGTTTCTTCGCTCGAGCGAGAGATTGCGTCTAGTATAGACCTGAGAGCTGTGTTTGTTGGCTCGAGCGAGTTTCGAGTTCTTCGCTCGAACGAGCATTCTGTCGCTCGAGCGTGCTTCTGGGTTGCAGACCTGAAGCATTGCATTCTTGGCTCGAGCGAGTCATTCTTGTGTCGGGTCGCTCGAGCGACCAATCCTTCGCTCGAGCGAGCTTGTCGGGTTTAAATAGGCAGCAGCGGTTTTTAAAACACTTTTTCACTCTCTTTTTGATTTCAAAACCCTAGGTCCGTGTTCTCTCTCCCTCCACTCACCTTCTCTCTTAGGTATCATCTCTTTTTAGGGTGTTTCTGCCTTAGGTTCTTTATTAAAAAGATAGAGTGAGTCGAGAGCTTCGTTGTAATCTGAGAGTTTGGCGGTTTGGGCACTTTGGATTTTGGGTCGTCATCTCCATCTTCTCCATTCGAGTTATTTACTTTGAGGTAGGGATTTCCTACTCCATATTATAGGTTTTGTCCTAAGTTCTAGTATTTTGATATGTTGGGAGTTGTTTGGTAATTTTGAAAAAAACCCTAGTGGTTGAAATAAATTAATTTGCATAATTAATTTAGGGAAAAATGTGGAATTGAGTTTAATTCAAGGAATTGGGGAATTTAGTGATTTAATGGTGTAGCTGGTTGGTTTAATTACTCACCTATGAAAATGTTAAATTTACATTTGTTGATACATTTATTTCCTGTTTAGAAATAACTGTTTTGGGCTATCGGTGGAGGATAGTCGTGATTGTTGTAGACATTGCATGTGGATTAGGGAAAACTGAAACTAATCACATTGGTTAAGTCATTGATTTTGACTATTGAATTAATACAGAAAATACGTGTATTGATTGTGTGTTGCATATGCATTTTGTTTGGGAGGAGATAGGGGATGTACTCCACGGTTTAGGGGAAGATAGGGGATGGACCTCTAAACCGGATTTTGTTTGGGAGATAGGGGATGGACTCCATTAGCATCACTATATGTGTGCTTATTAATTTGAAGTGTTTTTACATGTTGTTGATACAGCACTAAAATGTGTATCAATCGGGAAGTATGGAAGTGTTTTGATATGAGCCTTTGTCTCATTTATTTTGTTGATATTGGAAGAAACGTTAATGTGATATATAGTTCACTGATACGGTTTGGCCAGGTTCTGAGCCATATTGATATAAATGGAAAGTTGAATAAATAATGGAAAGTGAAACGTGTCATAGACATTAAGGTCATGAAACTGTACGTTGGTAAAATGAATAGTTATGTTAACCATCTATTGAATGCTATTGCTTTATTCAATGCTTATATTTGGTTTAGTATATTTCTACTGGGCTGTGGCTCACCCTATACGGGAACATCATTTTCAGGTCCAGGCGATACACTACCTCCAAGGACTTAGCTTGGGAGGAGTTGGATTTGAAGACTTGTCTTTAGTTAGTTGTTTTATTTGATATTACATGTAAACACTCAAGCCAAGGGCTTAATTTGTAGTTGAGTTAGTACTCACATTTTGTGTCCAAGTGTTGGCTTGGAAAGATGTAAGCCCGTAGGGCATTTACTTTTAATGTTACATGTAATGTTTTATTTTAATAAGATTACTCTGATGAATGGAATAATGTTTTGATGCATGTTAATGATATATATATATATATATTATGGTTTATTTTGAGGGCGTTACAACTTGGTATCAGAGCCAGGTTCGAATACTTTGGGTACGTGGGAAGTGATTAGTATCACAATGGGTTCGTCTCGTTTGATAGAGACTTAGTGTAATGTTATATGCTTAAATGATAACATGTTTATGTGACTATGTGGGTATGGATGTAGTTTCTAGGATATTGGTTGGACCCTTGAGTTACTAGTAGTCTTGTTGGAAAGGCACTTGATCAATGTTGCTTCCAACCGGAACTATAGTGACGCTTCGGGACTGTCATTATCCAGGAATGAAATTCGTAGGTGCTTATGTGATTATGTGCTTACGTGGAATGAATTATTGTTGTCCAATACATTAGGACGCGAGTGTTATAGTTTCGGCACATTTATTAATGTGCTAACATATTAATTGTCTTTGTTACCTTTATTAGGATGTCAGGACGAGGACGAGGACGAGGGCGTGGTAAGCGTGGTGGGCAGGAGATGGCCATACCGGATAAGATTCTGGCAGTACAGGAGGGAGTTGGCTAGGCTAATGTGGTCGAGCCGGTAGGCCAACAGGCTATGGGCGCTTTGGCCCGAGAGATAGCAGGGGCATTCAGGGAGTTAGTAGGCATCCTTAGAGCTGAGAATCAGGCTCAGGTTCATGTTGCGGATGCAGGGCCTTCTTTTCTAAAGAGGGAGTTCTTCCGGTCTAACCTGGACGAATTTTTGGGTGATCCTAAAGAGCCACTTAAGGCAGATGAATGGCTCGAACAGACAACGAAGACGTTTGAGATGCTAGGCATCGAAGACGGGGCACTGAAGGTGACCTTGGCATCTTTCCAGCTAAAGGGAGATGCGGGTCAGTGGTGGAAGTTCACAAAGGGCCGTATAGGAGGGACTTGGGAGGCTTTTGTAGATGCTTTCTAGGAGAAGTTCCTGTCTTCAACTGTTAAGGAGAGATTAAGAGATCAGTTCTGCCAGCTTAAGCAGAACAGTTCTTCAGTGGCCGAGTTTGAGGCCTCATTTACTAGCTTATCCAGGTTTGCACCTGAGTTGGTGGCGTCTGAGTAACGCCGTTGTATTGAGTTCGAGAAGAAGTTGAGGCGCGGCCTCAAGTTGAGAGTTGTAGGGTCTATGATTCGGGATTATGGGCGCCTGGTTGATGCTGCAGCCCATACGGAGGTCATAATGCAGGAGGAGGAGGAAGGGCAGAAAGGCTCCAAGAGGAGTCAAGATGGACAGAGTGATGGTAGGAGACAGAAGGGTTTTAACCCTCAGCAGTCTCAGGGCAGCTTTTCTAGATCGACTTTTCCTGTGCCGAGTGCTAGTTCTGGGAAAGGCAGCCAGGGAGACATTACCTGTTTCAAGTGTGGCCAGCTGGGCCACAAGTCTCTAGTTTGTCCTCAGAGGGGAGGAGTACAGAGAGCAGCATCTTCTTCGGCTCGATCTCAGAGCCAGAGTCAGGGTAGAGGCCAACCGCTCACTTGTTTTCAGTGTGGTTAGGCAGGGCACATGAAGAGGTATTGCCCGCAGTTGAGTGGCACATCTGGTGCATCTGGTTTGAGGCAGACTCAGAGTCATCAGCCAGCTCAGTCGGTTCAGGCCTCGAGGGCTAATCAGGGGGCTTCATCGTCCCAGTCTGTACAGCAGTCTTATGCTCCTAGGGGTGAGCAGGTTGACCAGAGATCATCTGGGCGCATGTATGCTGTTACCGCGCAGGATCTCGTACCGGCTCCATCTGTTGTGAGAGGTACCTTCTTGTTTTGCAATTCAGTTGCTAGTGTTTTGATTGATACGGGTGCATCCCATTCCTTTGTGTCTGCTGCATTTGCATCTGTTTTGGAGTTGGAGTTAGCACAGTTAACATCTCCTATTTGTGTAGTGTCACCTCTTGGGGGTGAATTGATCTTGAAACAAGGTGTTAGGGGTTGTGATATAGAGATCGACGATCATAGGCTTCCGTTTCCTTTTGTAGTCATGCCCATGAAGGGCTTTGATGTTATTTTGGGTATGGACTGGTTATCGTCATACCGGGCAGTTATTGATTGCTACCGCCAGAGGGTCACTTGTTGTACCGTGAGCGGGGAGTGTTTCCATTTCTTGGGAGACCGGGTTGGTAGTGTTTTGCCACCGGAGTATGATCCGCGAGGACGGAGTGAGCTTAGTGGTCTACTTGCTAGCTTGGAGAGTGGTGAGTGTGATGAGACCCAGACTGTGTTGCCGAGAGTCGTTTGTGAGTACTCGGACGTCTTCCCTGAGGATCTTGTTAGTTTGCCACCTCACAGAGAGATTGAGTTCTCTATTGACTTAGTGCCCGGCACGGCGTCGATTTCGATGGCACCTTACCGTTTTGCCCCAGCCGAGTTAGTTGAGTTGAAGATTCAGCTCCAGGAGTTGTTAGATAAGGGCTATATTCGTCCTAGTGTTTCGCCGTGGGGAGCACCGGCCCTTTTTGCTAAGAAGAAAGGTGGTGCTCTGAGACTGTGTATCGATTACCGGAAGTTGAATCGGGCTACGGTTAAGAATAAGTACCCTATGCCTCGTATAGATGATCTGTTCGATTAGTTGAAGGGTTCCCGTTGTTTCTCTAAGATAGATTTGAGATCGGGTTACCACCAGTTGAGAGTCAGAGAGGAAAATATTCCGAAGACGGCATTCCGTACGCGGTATGGCCACTATGAGTTTCTGGTGATGCCATTTGGGCTCACCAATGCACCGGCGGTGTTTATGGATTTGATGAACCGGATCTTCTGGGAATTCTTAGATCGTTTTGTAGTCGTCTTCGTAGACGACATTCTGATTTATTCACCTTCAGAGGAGGAGCACAAGGAACACTTGAGAGTGGTACTTGAGTTACTTAGAGTCCATCAGCTATATGCTAAGTTTGGGAAATGTGAGTTCTGGCTAGAGGAGGTGAAGTTCTTAGGCCATGTGGTTTCCAGGGAAGGGGTGTCTGTTGATACATCCAAGATAGAGGCAGTGCAGGACTGGGCACAGCCTAAGAGTGTGTTTGAGATCCGCAGTTTTCTGGGATTAGCTGGGTACTACCGACGGTTTGTGAAGGATTTCTCCAGGTTAGCTTCGCCGTTGACTAGATTGACTCGGAAGGGAGTCAAATTCGTATGGAGTGAGACTTGTGAAAAGTCGTTTCAGGAGTTGAAGGTTAGATTGACCACCGCTCCGATTTTAATTATTCCGGAGAGAGGGTTGGGTTATGCAGTCTATTGTGATGCTTCACGAGAGGGTTGGGGTTGTGTGTTGATGCAAGAGGGGAAAGTGGTAGCCTATGGCTCACGTCAGTTGAAAATACACGAAAAGAATTACCCTACCCATGACCTAGAGTTAGCAGCTGTGATCTTTGCCTTGAAGATTTGGAGGCATTACCTTTATGGTGAGAGATTCGAGGTATTCTCGGATCATAAGAGTCTAAAATATCTGTTTACACAGAAAGACTTGAACTTGAGGCAGAGGAGGTGGATGGAGTTTATTGACGATTACGACTTTGAGTTGCATTACCATCCAGGGAAGGCCAATGTTGTGGTTGATGCCCTTAGCAGAAAATCCATTAGTGATGTAGCCTGCATAGCCATCCGGGAATGGGAGATGTTGGGTGCACTTAGTGAGTTTGATTTGCTTCTGGGCGAATCCGTTGAGGCTGCAGCCTTGTTTTCTGATGTTGTGCAGCCTACACTTGTAACTCGAGTGTTAGAGGCTCAGAGAGGTGACCTTGAGATAGAATCCATCCGAGAGAAGATCTCCAATGGGAAGGTTGAGAAGGGTTTGTTTGTGTATCTCGACCAGAGTGTGAGATACCGAGACCGTCGGTTTGTGCAGGAGTCTTGCCGAGAGGAGGTACTCTGAGAGTTTCATTATTCACACCTTGCGGTGCATCCGGGAGGCACTAAGATGTATCGGGATTTGGGTCGCCAGTTTTGGTGGCGGGGTATGAAGAGAGATGTGGCGGTCTTCGTATCTAAGTGCCTTACTTGTTAGCAAGTGAAGGTCGAGCATCAGAGGCCAGCGGGTTTGTTACAGCCCTTGCCTATTGCCGAGTGAAAGTGGGAGCATGTCACTATGAACTTCGTTGTAGGTCTTCCGAGGACTCAGCGGGGTAGTGATGCTATTTGGGTGATTGTAGACCGGTTAACTAAGTCGGCGCACTTTATCCCGATGCGCGTGAGAGACTCGGTAGACCATCTAGCTGACTTGTATATTCGGGACATAGTGAGGTTGCACGGGGTCCCAGTGACGATTGTCTCAGATAGAGATCCTCGTTTTACTGCCAGGTTGTGGCAGAGTTTGCAGAGTGCCTTAGGCACTAAGTTGACCTTTAGCACGGCTTACCATCCTCAGACTGACGGGCAGTCCGAGCGTACTATTCAGATCCTTGAGGATATGCTTCGGGGTTATGTTCTTGATTTCAGTGGGTCGTGGGAAAGGCACTTGCCATTGGTGGAGTTTGCCTATAACAACAGTTTCTAGTCTAGTATTGGTATGGCACCGTTTGAGGCCTTGTATGGCCGACCGTGTAGGTCTCCGGTTTGTTGGGCCGAGGTGGGGAATGCACCTTTGTTGGGTCCGGAGTTAGTGAGGGAAACGATGGAGAAAGTTGAGCTTATCCGTAGGAGGCTTGTTACAGCGCAGAGTCGCCAGAAATCTTATGCTGACCGTAGGAGGAGACCTTTGGTGTTTGAGGTGGGTGACCATGTCTTTCTGAAGATATCACCTAGATGGGGATTGATGAGGTTTGGGAAGAGTGGGAAGTTATCCCCTCGGTTTATTGGTCCTTTTGAGATCCTTGAGAGGATTGGCGAGGCTGCCTATCGTTTAGCCTTGCCACCGCAGTTATCCGGAGTTCATGACGTGTTTCATGTGAGTATGCTTCGAAAGTATGAACCGGATCCATCACATGTGTTGGATTGGACCGACTTAGAGGTTGACGAAGATGTCTCGTATGAGGAGAGACCGATTCGGGTTTTAGATAGGCGGGATCAAGTTTTGCGAGGCAAGAACATCCCTTTGGTGAAAGTCCTGTGGAAGCATCACGGAGTGGAGGAAGCCACTTGGGAACGTGAGTTGGAAGTCCGCGAGAAATATCCGGACATGTTTGTTGATGTGTAATCTTGTATTTAGATTTTGTAATATTGTTGGACTTAAGAGCTTTATATATGTCTTAAGTTGTAAAACATAGAGAATGTTTTGGGTTTAATGGAATTATGTCTTGAAACTTGCCTCATAATGGAAGTTTAGCAGAACCTTGAATATGTTGAATATATTGTGCAATTGGCGTTATATCATGAAATTGAATATGATATGGAAATAAGAATCATGTATATGAAAACTGTTGAAATTAAAAGGAAAATGCATAATATTAATGCAGGGTGATATATATATATATATATTGTGAGATGCCTCTTGTTAAGAGATGAAATGACCAGTATTGGGTCAAGTTGTTTATTATTGTAATGTAATATGGTTGGAATTTGAGAAAAACCTGTTTTTTGAAAACTTATGCTTAATTTCGGGGACGAAATTCTTTAAGGGGGGGAGGTTATAGCGACCTCGGTCTTTTCCCAGTTAGTTGTTGTATCCGGACTTATGTTCGGTAGATCTCGTTGTCATATAATGGTTGTTGTTGTCCTTTAATTCCTTATTCTTGAGTTATAGGATGTGTTGGGCAGGTCTGTTTCAAGTTGGTTGGGTTCGGAAACCAAGTGTTGCCGTCCAGTTTTTGGGTTGGTCGCTCGAGCGAGGATTTGGTCGCTCGAGAGAGGGTTGAGTTTTGTTTCTGGTGGCTCGAGCCAGGGTTTCTTCGCTCGAGCGAGAGATTGCGTCTAGTATAGACCTGAGAGCTGTGTTTGTTGGCTCGAGCGAGCTTTTCTTCGCTCGAGCGAGTTTCGAGTTCTTCGCTCGAGTGAGCATTCTGTCGCTCAAACGTGCTTCTGGGTTGCAGACCTGAAGCATTGCATTCTTGGCTCGAGCAAGACTTTCTTCGCTCGAGCGAGTCATTCTTGTGTCGGGTCGCTCGAGCGACCAATCCTTCGCTCGAGCGAGCCTGTCGGGTTTAAATAGGCAGCAACGGTTTTTAAAACACTTTTTCACTCTCTTTTTGATTTCAAAACCCTAGGTCCGTGTTCTCTCTCCCTCCACTCACCTTCTCTCTTAGGTATCATCTCTTTTTAGGGTGTTTCTGCCCTAGGTTCTTTATTAAAAAGATAGAGTGAGTCGAGAGCTTCGTTGTAATCTGAGAGTTTGGCGGTTTGGGCACTTTGGATTTTGGGTCGTCATCTCCATCTTCTCCATTCGAGTTATTTACTTTGAGGTAGGAATTTCCTACTCCATATTATAGGTTTTGTCCTAAGTTCTAGTATTTTGATATGTTGGGAGTTGTTTGGTAATTTTGAAAAAAACCCTAGTGGTTGAAATAAATTAATTTGCATAATTAATTTAGGGAAAAATGTGGAATTGAGTTTAATTCAAGGAATTGGGGAATTTAGTGATTTAATGGTGTAGCTGGTTGGTTTAATTACTCACCTATGAAAATGTTAAATTTACATTTGTTGATACATTTATTTCCTGTTTAGAAATAACTGTTTTGGGCTATCGGTGGAGGATAGTCGTGATTGTTGTAGACATTGCATGTGGATTAGGGAAAACTGAAACTAATCACATTGGTTAAGTCATTGATTTTGACTATTGAATTAATACAGAAAATACGTGTATTGATTGTGTGTTGCATATGCATTTTGTTTGGGAGGAGATAGGGGATGTACTCCACGGTTTAGGGCAAGATAGGGGATGGACCTCTAAATCGGATTTTGTTTGGGAGGAGATAGGGGATGGACTCCATTAGCATCACTATGTGTGCTTATTAATTTGAATTGTTTTTACATGTTGTTGATACAGCACTAAAATGTGTATCAATCGGGAAGTATGGAAGTGTTTTGATATGAGCCTTTGTCTCATTTATTTTGTTGATATTGGAAGAAACGTTAATGTGATATATAGTTCACTGATACGGTTTGGCCAGGTTCTGAGCCATATTGATATAAATGGAAAGTTGAATAAATAATGGAAAGTGAAACGTGTCATAGACATTAAGGTCATGAAACTATACGTTGGTAAAATGAATAGTTGTGTTAACCATCTATTGAATGCTATTGCTTTATTCAATGCTTATATTTGGTTTAGTATATTTCTACTGGGCTGTGGCTCACCCTATACGGGAACATCATTTTCAGGTCCAGGCGATACACTACCTCCAAGGACTTAGCTTGGGAGGAGTTGGATTTGAAGACTTGTCTTTAGTTAGTTGTTTTATTTGATATTACATGTAAACACTCAAGCCAAGGGCTTAATTTGTAGTTGAGTTAGTACTCACATTTTGTGTCCAAGTGTTGGCTTGGAAAGATGTAAGCCTGTAGGGCATTTACTTTTAATGTTACATGTAATGTTTTATTTTAATAAGATTACTCTAATGAATGGAATAATGTTTTGATGCATGTTAATGATATATATATATATATATTATGGTTTATTTTGAGGGCGTTACACTTGTGACCCCCTAGTCTCCATGTGGGTTTGCCACTGTCCATGTAGCTATCCTTTGAGACAGTGAAAATGTTAAAGGTTTATGCTTTTATTTGATGAAGCGACTGTGACTATTTCGCTGTAATTAAACTTACTAACCTCTTAACATCCTATCTTATGGCCAATATATTTATATAATAGAGCATGATGGTTTTTGAATTTATCCTAGACACATTTGTCCTACTAAGACATTTAAATGGCTTAGATCTATTCAAATTATAAAACAACGGCTGAGATATATTTTTGAAAAAATATCCTACATGTACATTTTCTATTTTCCCGCTTCTCTCTCTTACTTTTTCTTTTTCTCATCCATCCTTCTATTATCCCACCTTCCTCTCTCTTTTCTCTTTATTTTTTATTTTCTCCCATTTTTATTTTTCTCTCTATTTGTTTTTTTTTTTATTTTCTTCTTTTTGTTCACCTATTTTTATTCATATTATATAAAAAAGTCTGCGATCCCAGAATTAGGAACCAGATTTTACTGTGTGTAGTGGAGATTAAATTAATGAATTTTATAGTCCACAAATTAAATGAATTTGAACGATTAGTTATTATTTTTAAATATATTGAATACCTGATAGATTTCGTAAATTTAGACTTCATATGAATCTTCAACATCTATATAATAAAGTAGGATGGTTTTTGAATTTGTCCTACACACATTTGTCCTACTAGGACATTTAAACGGCTCAGATCTATTCAAATTATAAAACAACAGCTGAGATATATTTTTTAAAAAATATCCTATATATACATTTTCTATTTTCCCGCTTCTCTCTCTTACTATTTCCTTTTCTCACACATCATTTCATGATCTCATGATCCCACCTTCCTCTCTCTTTTATTTTTATTTTTTTATTTTCTCCCGTTTTTATTTTTCTCTCTATTTGTTTATTTTTTTTATTTTCTCCTTTTTGTTCAATATATTTTACACATATTTCCATATAATGTATGTATGCCCGTAATACACTAGGACATTATGGGCATACCTACAATTTCCATGTAATTATATAAGCAAAAGACATATTGTATGTATGCCCGTGAAAATTGTATTTATACAGGCACATCTATCTATCTAGCTATATATTATATAAGCAGAAGCGAGTTTTCGTGGAAAGTTTTGTGAGAACTCCAAAATTTTATAATAAATTTGTGATTTTATCAAATTAAAAAATAAATTTAAATAGTGTTGGGATTACAATTATATTCTAATCCTAACATTATTTGCACCGTACCTTCAGGCACGGGCATACGCTAGTATATATATATAGGATGTAAATTCTCTTAAGTTTAAAATATGAATTTCATCATCATGTTAGGGCCTGTGGGATATTTTGATAATTTAAACCGTTCATTTTGTAAGGTTCTCCGTGTATATCATCATTAGAAAAAATTAGGTTAATTCAATAATCATAACTTTTTCATTTTATCACGTTTGACTTTAAAAAAAAATGGTCGATTTTAAAAAGGAAAACAATATAGAAACTTACTTTGTAGATTCATTTTTAAGATTTAGTGATGTGTAAAACAAATGATTGGCTGATGGTTAAATAAGACATGCAAGATAGAGTTGCTTTAAATCAATGATGTGATTGAGGCCAAATTGTACAATACTGAGGCCGATAATTAGGATCTCTTAACCCTACTTGCTTGTCAAATTATATATTTTATGCATGTTTAATGTCAATCAAGTTGGACACAGTGGGAGCATAAAATGAGCAAAAATACAAAAATTCTAGAGAAAAATGCCTCCCGCACGTGCGGCTCATTCATCATAGCCAAACATAGCCTGAAAAAATAACATGTGCGGAGGCCCATTCCCGCATGTACGGAACCCTTGCCGCACTTGTGGTGGAATTTTCCACGCGTGCAGCTGTACCTCGAGAAACGTGCCTGATGTTTTGAAAATTCCAAGAGAGAGAAGAGGCTAGGGTTTGGAAAAAGGGGATTCTCAAGATTTAAGGGTAATTGCCATAGAGGGTTCTTCTTCTTCCCACTCCTCCATGAGTGACTAGGCTCTTATTTCTAGGGTTTGATGAAACCCTAGCCAAGTAAATAGGTTTTCTTTTTGGTTTTCTTTTATATAATAGTTTGAACAGTTGTATGGTTCTCAAGAAGTTTTCAAATATAATTTTCCATTATTTCTTCAAGTATTCTTCTTTCTGTGATTGTTGAATGCTTCCCATGCAATGGTTTTCTGTACTTTCATGTTCAAGGTATGAGACGAGCCATACTACGAGGGACGAGTCATGTTGCTAACCTAGTTTAGAGCAAACGACTCGTACTACTTGAGATGATTCATACCTATACATTGAATGTGTTAATTTTCTTGATCAATATTTTAAACTTGTAGCTGTGAAGTATTATTTGATTCAAACCGTAACATAATTGATTTTCAAATTGAAACCATGTTTACGTAACTAGTGGTGAATTCATTACCCTAGGTTTTTTCCAAAATCAATAATTTCATCTTTATTCATAATTGCTAGTTTATTTGATTTGTTTAATTTAATTATCATTAGGTTATGAACAACCATCTCTTTCATCAAAATTAATTTAGGAATTTAACAATTAAATTAGTTTAATTTCCCGTTTGTCCCTGTGGATCGATACCTGGACTTATCGTTATTCTAAGGAATTTGGTACAGTTTAGTGTTTATTTTTTGGTGTGTGAAACGACCCATCAAATTTTGGTGCCATTGCCCGGGACTTCTGGCGAAATTAATTAATTTAAAGTTACATTCTTATTTTAATTTTTAGTTTAGGATTTTATATTTTAGTGTTGCTAAGTGTGCAGAGTTTTTGCTAGTGGAGCTATCACCGAAATGCAAGCGGAGCGCAGTCGAACTTTAAAGACAAACCGCAGCACTGAAGTGCTAAAAAGCAAATACTCGCAAGCAAAGCACCAAAGTGCTAAAAAGAAAGAAAGAGCTCAAGTGGAGGTTAGAGACAGCGGTCTACACGTCAGGCACCCGTAAGACGAGTAAAGCATTTTCGTTAAACCACTGTGAGTATTTTCTTCTTTGGTATTTTGCTTTCATAACTTACTGCACAAGAGTCGGAATTCAGTGTGTGTGTATGTGAGTAGTGTATGCACGAGCGCCTTTCTTGCCTACCTGAATTGGGTAAATCTGTTGGTTTATTTTAAATGGAAAGAATCACAATCTCTATCTGACCTCACTCTTCTCAAAAGAAAAATATTGAATTTTACTCAGGAAGCGAATGAGTTATTTTGTCATTGTTGGAAATGATACAAGAGCTATGTAGATGCTTGTCCACAACATGGCTACAAAATGACTCAACTCATTCCTTTCTTTTACATGAGTTGACCTCTCAAACAAGTCAATTTGCAGACATAATGTGGTCAATTGAAAATTTTGAGATGTTCCCAGCTAAGGTGTGGATCTTTTTTTTTTGACCAACTCGTTCAAGACTTTCATAAGAGTGCATGCTGTGAGATATTTGAAAAAGAGTTGCAAATTGAACCTAGTTATGCCACAACACATCTCTCCAGTGATCCAACTACTGATATGGAGTTAGTATTTTTGTCACTTGAGCCTACCGTTGCACCCACAGATATGACAGAAACTCTCCCCATAGTTTTGGCCTCTCATGTGAATGAAATTGATAGGGATTTAACCATAGAAAATTATAGTGATAAAGTAAATTGGCATGGGTGGGATTTTATTTTTGGTTTTGATCTTATTGTTTCCACCCATGAGATTTCTTTACACACTATACTTTTCACACATATAATTCTCCACTCCGTTAATCATCCTCCCACGAGTCATTTACAACCTAGTCCCCGCACTATTGGATAGGTTGATTTGTTTTCGTTACAAGGACCCATATCTCATAAATTTGAAGAAAAGGAAAAATTAAGTTTGTGTTGATACTTGGCTGAAGACAATATATTTAGCTCTTCTCAGAAGGAAACCTGAGCATTTTAGTTTTAGTTCTTTATTTATTATTTTGTATGTTTTCAGTGCGGTGTGTCAGGGCCAAATAGATGAGTACACCTTTGAATGAAACTATTGAGTACGACCTAACAAATTTGGTTTGAGGTAGATTACTTAAAAGAAGATCAACATGAAGCCTTGGATCCAAAACAAATAAATAAGTAAAAAATTAAAAAAAAAAACTTGTTGTGTTTATTTTCTAACCCTTTTGCAAGTATAGTTTCCTTCTAGTTGGGGGGCATCTTTGCATTTTAGGGATGTATATTTTATTGTGTTTTAATTCCCTTTCCTTTTACTATTCTTATCGGTCCTTTTTGGTTTATGCCATTGAGGCCATTGTCATTTAAGTTCGGAGGAAATGCTTTTGTTTTTGGTTTAGAAAATATTTAGATATATTGCGTGCTATTGTTTTTGTCTTAAAAAAAAAAAACACAAAGTAAATAAATAAAAACAAAAGACAAAAATAGTGTTTTGTGTAATGTGCACGATTGTGTTTTGTGTCTAGGAGACTTTAAATCCTCTAAAGGTGTAATTCCTTTGGTGTTAGCCGTGTTGAACGACGTCTGACGGTTTGGTATAACCACCTAACTGTGTTTGTAGTGAGTTCCTAGGAGATCAACTGAGACGATGGAAACTAGAGTTCGAATGGCAAAGCCTAGAACGCAAAGGTTTGGAATTTCCGAGACTAAAGGCTGGTTTAAATACCCAGAGGTGTGGAGATTGCTTCAAAACCACCCCGGCTTGAACTATGTATGGCAGCCCCATAGGTCGAGTTAGCTTCATGCGCCTCGATTCTGGATACCGAATCAACCTAGTCTATCACCCTGTTGGAGAATAGGGAAAGTTACAAACATTGTTAGGGAGAAAAGTAATACCCATGGTTTTCGCGAGCATTTAGATGTTTTCAAAGTGCTATATTTATTTTAAATGTGCAATGAAGGTAAAAATGGTTTGGGAAAAAAAAATGGATTTCTTTATTGAATTTTTTTATGTATTTTATTTATTTTATTTTATTTTATTTCCTTATAAAAGAAATAAATAAATATTTGTGTTCATATCTGTCTAGCTGGAGGTAGGGATGGTAATGGGGGTTAGTGGGGTGGATAATAATTCCCCATTCCCATTCTCCTATAACAAATTTTCCCCATTTCTCATTCCCCATTCTCCATGGATACTACCCTCCCCATCTCCTAATGGATTTGGATTTTTCCCACCCCAAATAAAAAAACCCAAGTTTCACAAATTGTAGACTCAAATTGCTCTTCTTTATATTAAAAAAATAAAAATTATCCTTATAATTGGAACAAGCAACTCCCTTCAAAATCAAAATCCAAAAATCCAGCCCGCAATGAACTCAAATCTTTGTCCATTTACACTATGAGAGAGAAAAATAAAAAAAAATTTGAAACTATACTCCTGCCAAACAGCATCACAATTTCACAAAGCATTCGATGGTTCACAAATGCGAAATACCACAATAAATTTTCAAAATCAAACAAATTATTTCAAAATGCAACATACTTAAGACGTTAAAGATCAAGAGCAGCTCTGATTGAAGACCAATTCTTAGCTGATAAACTGTGTAATCTCTGAGTAGTCGAAGAATCTCTGAGTCTCATACATCGAGTTTTCCTGGAGGAGCTGCAGCAGAGACCGACGAAATTGATGAACAAGAGTCCACCTGTGTTAAAGGCGAAGATTGAAGAAGAAGAAAAATGAGGTTTGAGAGACCACCGTAATAAAATCGACGAAGATCGCCGCTGCTAGATCTTTGCCTTGGAAAATCACCGACCCATATCCTATGAATGAAATCTGTGATGCTACTGTAGGGAAACACAACATATGGGGAAATAGGCGGGTACCCATCCCCGACCCATATCCTATGAATATTTTAAAAAACCACTTAATTGACACGACGGGTAAAACAAAGGGATAAAATCCATATATTTGGATAGGATCTCCATGGGTATCCATAGGGTAGGATCCCCGTTGCCATCTCTAGCTGGAGGTAGACCTATAATGTCTGGTAATATTCTCTCTCTTTCTCATTTACTTTGCAATTGTTTCCATTGTAGCAAATGTCATTTTCAAGTTGGGGGATGAGGGTATTTTTTTTTTTTTTTTACTTCTGCTTGACTCCTAATTCATAATTCATGTTTATACCTACTTTATTTGATTGCACTACTATAGCGATCCTGGTTTTGACCCGACCTTTGTTACATTCCAGACTCAGGTTTTGGGGTTTAATATTGTATCCATGTCTTGTTTTTCTCCTTTAACTCTTTGAATTTGAGTTTTGAAATATGGTGGGCGTGTTTGGAATAGGTTGGTTGTTAGTTAGTCTACATTGTTGTTGCCCAGATTTTGGCTTCTTCGCTCGAGCAAGGCTTCTTGCCCTCGAGCGAGCCTTGTGTAATTTGCTCTTTCGCTTGAGCGAGGTTTCTTGTGCTCGAGCAAGAATTGAGAGTCCTCAGGTTTCTTTCCCAGACGCAGAATTTCTGGGAAGGTGAAGTTTTTCGCTCGAGCGAGGCTTCTTGCGCTCGAGCGAGCGTGTGCGTCTGTAAAACTTCTGAAGCTTTGCATTTTGGGCTCGAGTGACACTTCTTACGCTTGAGCGAGGTCACTTGTTGTGTCTGGTGGCTCGAGCGACAACTCCTTTGCTCGAGCGAAGGTCGCATATATCAGTTCGCAGCAGAGTAATTTTACATCACTTTTTGATTTTTTTTCTCCTAAAAACCCTAATCCGGCACTCTCTCTCTCTACAAATACTCCATGATCTAAGGGTCTCTCCACCCTGCTCCCTTTGATAAAGAGTTAGAGCATCTTGTGGGCTTCCTCTTGATCCGAGCAAAATCGAGTTTGGACACTTTTGAGTTTCTTCTTCATCTCCTTTGAGCTTCTTCACTTGAGGTAGGGATATTATACACCTTGTTATGGTTTTTAACCGAGGTATTTGTCATTTTGTATAAATGGTGGGATTTGAAAGGATTTGGGTAAAGTTAGGGTTTAATCTCAAAAGTTAAAGAGGGGTTTGCCATCTTGGATTCTAAAATGACTATGGGGCCTTGTGTATGAAGTTCTGTAGTGATAAAATGGTGCAATTTGGCCTTGGGGTTAATATTTAGAAAAGGGGAAAAATTGCCCTAATTTGTGTTGAATAATTATTTTGTACAAATAATGAAACTAATGTGGAAAATATGAAATTGGGGAAGTGTATGAATGAATGGTGTAATTGGATTTGATAAATCATTCACCTATGAAAATTTGATAAATTATCTGTTTAATGGATTATATATCTGTTTAGAAATATTTGTTTTGGGCTATCGGTGGAGGATAGCTATGATTGTTGTAGAAACTGCATGAAGATTAGGTAAATTGAAACTAATCATTTGAATTATGTCATTGAATATGACGTTTGATTAAACCATTGAATATGTGATTTGGATATTCATTGTATATGACAATGTCTTTAAATACATTGTATATGTAATTTTGTTTGGGAGGATGTCACGCCCTCAAAATAAACTCACAAATCATACAATCTTGACATACTTAGGCATAAGAGAGTAAATCATAATTTCATTAATCGGAGTGTTCATTACAAAAGTATTACATGTTGACATCAAAAGTAAATGCCCTACGGGCTTACAACTTTCCAAGCCAACACTTGGTTACAAAAGAAGAGTACTAACTCTACACATAAAATAAGCCCTTGGCTTGATTTACATGTAATACAAAATTAATCACAAAAGAGAAGCCTTCAACTTCTACAACCTCCCAAGCTAAGACCTTGGAGGCGGCATATCACCTATACCTGAAAAGGATGTCCCATATAGGGTGAGCCAACGCCCAGTAGAGATATGCTAAACATAACATGAGCAATAACTAAAACATTAGCATTTGATAAATGTTTAACTCATAACAACCAACATACAGTACAATCCAGTTCCATGATCCTTTACTTAACCAATTCTCAACTTGTAAACACGGCTCAGAACCTGGCCAAACAACTTAAATGAGACTACATCTCATGCCAACAATACTTCAAACTGCCATTTTACGGAAATTTCGTCCGCGGGATTCGGCACCCATGCATAAGTATTTTCTTGTGGCCATTTTACGGAAATTTCATCCGCGGGACTTGGCACCCATGTATAGATATTCTCGAATTGTCATTTTATAGAAATTTCATCCGCGGGATTCGGCACCCATGTATAATTGTTTTCGAGTTGCCATTTTACGAAAATTTCATCCGCGGGATTCGGCACCCATGTATTCAAATACTCATCATAAACAATGACCAAATCAATACACACATTCGCTGTATTATTCCAACCGTCATACTCAATGACATACTCAAATTGATTAGTTTTAATTCACCTAATCATCATGCAGTGTCTACAACAACCAAGACTATCCTCCACCGATAGCCCAAAGCAGTTATTTCTAAACAGATAATAAATGCATCAACAGATAATTTGACAATAATTTCATAAGTGAGCGATTAATAAATCCAACTCCACCATTCCCTCTTATAATGAGCCAATTCCATTATTTCCAACTCAATTCCACATCTCCAAGACATTCCCAAATTAATTATAGAAATTAATTCATACAACAATTTAGGGTTTTCTCCCCCCTTTTTCTCCACAATGACCCAAAGGTCCCATATATCATCAATAACATCAATACCATCATTTTAAGACCCAAGATACAGATTTATGAGTCAAAATAACCAAACCCATCTTTATTCATTTTGAAACCCTAATACCCAAAATTACCCAACTTTAACATTACATCAAAAATGAGTAGTTATCCCTACCTCAAATTCGGAGCTCAAAGGAGAAGATGAAGAAATTTGAAAGTGCTCCAAACCTCAATATTTTCGGATCAAAATGTAGCCCTCAACAAGCTCCACACTTTTTACAGAGGCCCAAGGATAGAAGATCACTCATACTAGATCAAACCCTAGAGAGAAGTTGGAGTTTTAGAGTGAGGTGCTCTCCAATGGAGGTCTTGAAAAAGTAAGAGAGAGAAAGAAAGTGTGAAAAGTGATTTAAAATCACCCAGCTGCCATCTGATATACAACTAGTCCGCTCGAGTGGAGAATATGACGCTCGAGTGTCAAGCACAAAAACTGGACCCGCTCGAGCGCAAGAATACCCGCTCGAGTGCCAAGACACAACCGCAAAACACACCCGCTCGAGCGCAAAGGGAAACTCGCTCGAGCGTAGATTACCCTCTTCCAGTATTCTTACAGACATTGAACACCCGCTAGAGCGCAAAACGGCCCGCTCGAGCATAAGGAAATCCACTCGAGCATGAAAAACACATCTGCAGAAGTTTTGCAGACGCACAAGATACTGAAAATATGCAAACTCCGCTCGAACGTAAAGGGACCCGCTCGAGCGGAATGCTAAAAATCTGGACAATAAGGAATGGGACTAAAGCTCAACCAACCTGTTCGAAACACGCCCAACACATCCTAAAACTCAAATAAATAGAATTAAAAGATGACAACAAGACATATACAACAACCAACTCCACGGAACCTATGTCCGGATATAACAATCAAAGGAAAAAAAACCAGGATCGCTATAAAGGAGATAGGGGATGTACTCCATTGTTTTGAAAGAGATAAGGGATGGACTCCATTTTAAATTAAGTTGGTCAGAGTGTCCAGGATGAAAGTCTAGAAACCATATCTGTGATATTTGGGTGCCGATTCCCTCGGACGAGAATCTGTAAAATGGCAAGAAGATTGAAGTGTTTGAATAATGAATGTTATTGAATTGTGAATGGATGAGTTGTAGTCTCATTTGGGATTGTTTAGATGATAATGAACTATACTTTTGCATTGGTGGGACTTGGGAAGCCTTCGTTGATGCTTTCTAGGACAAGTACTTACCTGCTACAATAAGGGAGAAGTTGAAGGATCAATTCTCTAAGTTGGTGCAATTGAATACACCAGTGGTCGAGTTTGAGGCCACCTTCACTAGTTTGTCGAGGTTTGCACCGGAGTTAGTAGCGACCGAAGAGCACCGATGTTTGGAGTTTGAGAAGAGGTTACGGACCGAACTCATGTTCAGAGTGGCTGGATCCATGATTAGGGATTATGGGTGCCTTGTGGAGGCTACAGCTCATCTTGAGACTATCATACATGCGAAGGAGGAGATGATGAGGGGTTCCAGGAGGAGTTAGGATGGACAGGGGGATAGTAAGAGGAGAAGGGGTTCTAACCCACAGCAGTCCCACAGAGCGCATTCGAGGTCTACCTTTCCAATGCCAAGTTCGGGTTCTGAGAGGGGTGGTTAGGAAGACATCACCTGTTTCAAATGTGGTCAGTTGGGCCACAAGTCTCCAGCTTGCCCACAGAGGGGAGGAGGGCAACAAGCAGCTTCATCTTCGGCTCGTTCTCAGGGCCAAAGTCAGGGTAGAGGCCAGCCACTCACTTGTTATCAGTGTGGGCAGGCGGGGCACTTGAAGAGGTTTTGCCCACAATTGGGTGGCACACCTGGTGCGTCTGGTTCGAGGCAGACACAGAGTTACCAGCCAACGTAGTCAATACAGGTCTCGAAGGCCAATCAGGGAGCCTCTTCGGCTCAGTCAGTGCAGTAGTCTTATGCTTCGAGGGTTGAGTAGGTAGATCAGAGACCTACGGGGCGCGTGTACGCTATTACCACGCCTGATCTTGTACCAGCTCCATCTGTTGTGAATGGTACCTTCTTGTTTTGCAATTCAGTTGCTAGTGTGTTGATTGATACGAGTGCATCCCATTACTTTATATCTTCTGCATTTGCATTAGTTTTGGAGTTGGAGTTGGCACAGTTAGCATCTCCTATTTGTGTAGAGTCACCTATAGGTGGTGAAGTTATTCTGAAACAGGGGTGTTTGGGTTGCGATATAGAGGTCACCGGTCATCGACTTCCATTTGCATTTGTTTTGCTTGATATGACTAATTTTGATGTTATTTTGGGTATGGACTGGTTATTGTCATACTGGGCTGTTATAGATTCCTACCGACAGAGGGTTACTGTATGTACCTTGAGCGGTGATTGCTTTTATTTCTTGGGGGACCAGGTGAATAGAGCCTTATCACCGGTGTATGATCCGCGTGGGCGGAGTGAACTTAGTTGTCTTTTTGCTAGCTTTTCTGAGTAATGAATGTGATGAGCCCGAGTTGAGTTGCTGAGAGTGGTTTGTGAGTAATCGGATATCTTTGCCGAGGACTTATCGAGAGATCGAGTTCTCTATTGATCTAGTGCCTGGCACAGCACCAATCTCTATGGCACCGTATCGTTTTACACCAATTAAGTTGAGCGAGTTGAAGGTTCAACTTCGGGAACTATTAGATAAGAGTTTTATTCATCCTAGGACTTCGCCTTAGGGAGCACTGACTCTCTTTGCTAAAAAGAAAGATGGAACCTTACGACTTTGTATTGACTACTGAAAGTTGAACCGGGTTACAGTTAAGAACAAGTATCCAATGCCATGTATAGACGACCTGTTTGATCAGTTGAAAGGGTCTCGCTGTTTCTCCAAGATAGACCTGAGATCGGGTTACCATCAGTTGAGAGTCAGGGATAAGGATATTTCGAAGACGGCATTCCGTACGCGGTATGGCCACTATGAGTTTCTTGTGATGCCTTTTGGGCTAACCAATGCCCCAGCTGTGTTTATGAACTTGATGAACCGAATCTTCCAAGAATTCTTAGATCGTTTTGTGGTCGTCTTTGTGAAGGACATCTTGATTTACTCACCCTCTGAGGAGGAGCACGAGGAACACTTGCGAGTAGTGCTTGAGTTGCTTAGAGCCCATAAGTTGTATGCTAAGTTCGAGAAGTGTGAGTTCTGGCTAAAAGAGGTTAAGTTCTTAGGCCATGTAGTATCCGGGGAAAGGGTGACTATAGATTCATCCAAAATTGACGCAGTGCAGGATTGGGCACAACCTAAGAATGCTTTCAAGATTCAAGTTTCTTAGGGTTGGCCAGGTATTACCGCCAGTTTGTGAAGGATTTCTCCAAATTAGCGTCGCCTTTGACTAGATTGACGAGAAAATGGGTCAAATTTGTATAGAGTGAGACTTGTGAAAAGTCGTTCCAAGAGCTTAAGGTTAGACTTACCACTACTCTAGTCTTGATTATTCTGGACAGGGGTTTGGGCTATTCAGTGTATTGTGACGCCTCACGGGAAGGTTTAGGTTGTGTGTTGATACAAGAAGGGAAAGTAGTGGCCTATGGCTCACGGCAGTTGAAAAAACACGAGAGGAACTATCCTACCCATGATTTAGAGTTAGCAGCTGTGATTTTTGACTTGAAAATTTGAAGGCACTATCTGTATGGCGAGAGATTTGAGGTGTTTTCTGATCATGAGAGTCTAAAATATCTGTTTACACAGAAGGACTTGAACTTGAGGCAAAGGAGGTGGAAGTAGTTCATAGAAGATTATCATTTCTAGTTGTATTACCATCTGAGGAAGGCCAATGTTGTAGCCGATGCCCTAAGTAGAAAATCCATCAGTAGTGTAGCTTGCATTGCTATCCGAGAATGGAAGATGTTGGGTGGCCTTGGTGAATTTGACTTGCATTTAGGCAAGTCTGTTGAGTCTGCAACCTTATTTTCAGTAGTTGTACAACCGACACTTGTGAACCGAGTGTTACAAGCACAAAAGGGTGACTTTGAGGTAGAATGCCTTCGGAAGAAGATCTCCAGTGGGAAGGTAGAGAAGGGTTTGGCTGTGTATCCCGACCTGAGTGTGAGATACCGTGACTGCTTGGGTTCGTAGCCTCTTTAACTCGAGCTATTAAGCCCGTGGGGGTATCTCTACACCTAGTGCCCTAAAATCGTCTAGTTTGGGAGTCATTGGCCTAATACTTGCTACATGAGTTAATTAGAAAGCTTAAGGGACCTAGACATTGCATAGTTAATGAAAAATAAGGAAAATGACTTGTCCAGGTTTGTAACCTTTTTAGCTCGAGTTATTAAGCCTGTTGGGGCGTCTTCACACCTAGTGCCCTAAAACTGTCTGGTTTGGGAGTCATTGGCCCAATGCTTGTTACATAGGTTAATTAGAAAGCTTAATGGATCAGGACATTGCACAATCTTTCAAAAAAAAAAAAAAAATAGAAAAAAAAATATTGAGAATCTTGGTTGCAAAAGTTTAGTTTTTCTGCATATGTTTGGTGTTATTGTGATTTGCACTGGGCTATTATAGTGGACAATTAGCTAGTTATGTGGATTGCACTTTACACTGAAGGTACTGATGATGTGTCTACTAATATTCACAAGTACATGGAACTTCATTTCTGTAATATTGAATTGTGATCTTTGCTCAATAGATTCCTTCATGTTTATCTGATGTGCCTTCAATGACTTATCATGTCTTAATATTGCAATATAGTAGCACATAAGTTAATTCTTGAGTGGTTTAGTGTGATTAATTGTTGTTGGGCAGAGATGAATATGTTAATGTTTGTGGGTATCATTTTTGGAAACTCTCATGAGACTATACTCGTCCACTTAGGGTAACTTTATGGTTTAAAGGCTTATTGCATATGCTAAATGTAATCGTTCTTCCCATGAAAGAGGATGCAGCTAGATTTTGCTTAATTTTGTTTTTCTTTCTTTATTCCTTGCTTGAGAACTAGCAAGTTATAAGCTGGAGGATGTGATTGAGGCCAAATTGTACAACACTGAGGCCAATTATTAGGATTTCTTAACCCTACTTGCTTGTCAAATTAGTAAGGTTCTCCGTGTATATCATCATTAGAAAAAATTTCGGTTAATTCAATAATCATAACATTTTCATTTTATCACGTTTGTCTTTAAAAAAAAATGATTTTAAAAGGAAAACAATATAGAAACTTACTTTGTAGATTCATTTTTAAGATTTAGTGATGTGTAAAAAAATGATTGGCTGATGGTTAGATAAGACATGCGAGACAGAGTTGCTTTAAATCAATGATGTGACTGGACCTAGTTCTGATTCGGATGACCCTCCAAACCTGGACTATGCTCAAAACCAACTTAGAATTTGAAAATCCGAAGAACTATTGGTTCAACCAAAATAACCAGCGAGCCAACCTGGCTTGAAGAATTGAAGTTTCGTCTAAATATATGTTGTAGAGAGGGTTTGAATATGGAACCAAGTGCATAAAAGTAAGCACTCAAACCACTAAGCCATCAACACAATTGTTGACAATGTAATAAGTATATATACTATATATTCAATATTATCTTAATTATTTTTACTTAAAAACAATGTATAAAAAACGTAAAATAAATTTTAGGAAATATTTTTTTTGTAATTGTTTATTGTTTATTATTATTATTATTATTATTATTATTTGTAATTTTAATATCTATATTTTTTATATTTATAAATTTTAATATAATTATGACATAATTATGATATCACAGTTCAATTTTGATTCACTTGCGGTTGAATCAGTGACCCCTTTGTCTGGTCATTTTTCTGATTGACTCACTTGTCTAATTTTTAAAACATTGCTTTAAATATTCTGATAAATTGTCATATTATTAAGTTTGAAATTGAGTTTAACTTTTGGGTGAAAATAACATTACTCTTTTAAAAAATATATTTATTGTTCATTTTTTAAAGACAATATAATAAAATAAAAATGTTATGATTATTATATAGATATAATTTTTATTATAAATAATATATATCAAAATTTTATAAAATAAATTATTCAAATTACTAAAATAGAATACTAAAGATGAAGTTCAAAATTTAAACTTTAGAGAAATTTAATCCAATGATATACTATTCCAATAGAAATATCCACCTCGAGTCCACTTAGTATATAAGTCATTGAGGGTCATTTTCCTTGGTCCGTGAACGTGACGATTGAAACCGTCGTCCTGTTTTTCTACTCTCGTGTAGCATGGGCTAAATAGTGATATGCGTACATGACATAAGGTTTGTTTGGTAGAGCTTATAAGCTGTTTATTTTAATTTTTAATTTAATTTAAGTTAAAATATTATGTTTGGCGCAATTTAAGTTAACCAGTTTATAGCTTAAATCAAGTTATTTCTCAGCTTATCTTAAAAGCTGGTCATAGGGTGCTTAAATTTTTGACTCAAGCGCGCAACTGGTGTGGAGGGACTAAAATTACTTAAATGCCCTCGTCAATACCCAAATGTTAATATTAATTAATATTAATATTAATTAAAAAATAAAAAATTGTATATTTATGAAGAAAAAGAAAAAAATAAATATTAATTGAAAAATAAATATTAATTAGTATTAATTATTAATAAATTCATATTGTATATTTTTATATTAATTAAAAAATAAAAAATTGTATATTTCTGAAGAAAAAGAAAAAAATAATATTAATTGGTATTAATTATTAATAAATTAATATTGTATACTGTGCAATGAATTAATTATTAATTGATACTAATTAATAACAATTGTTGATTATTAATATTAATTGATACTAATAAAAATTAAATATGAATATTAATTTATACTAATTAATAATTTTAATATTAATTGATACTAATTAAACAATTAATTGATACTAAGTAATTTATAATGGAAAATAATTGTGACAATAATACTTCCATTACATTTTTAGCAAATATATCAATTTTTATATTAATTGATACTAATTGATACTAGTTATATTAACTTTTATTAATGAATTTTTTTTTAAAATTAAAACTGAAAAAAATGACAAAATAATCATTTTTACATCATATAAGGGCAGAAAGGACAATTATACAGTAAAAAATTATTTTACAACTTATTAACCAAACACTACTTTGCTGCTTAAATCCATAATCTCATAGCTGCACCAAACAGGTGAACAACTTATGCTTACAGCTATAAGTCATAATCTGTTAAACTATAATTTATAATCACTTTTCCACAGCTCTACCAAACAGGGCCATAATCAAACTGATATGAGTGAAAGCGTGGTGTGTACGCCAGTTTAGGGATACATGTCATATGTATCCTATCACAAATTAATATAATTTTATCAATCATAGAATATATAATCTTGTCACAAATTTATATAATAAAATGTTTCAAATTTTGTGATTCATGCAACTAAAAATTGTGATTTGGTTAGGACCTTTTTTATTTTCTCAATTTATTGTTATATTACACATTTTATAATTAATATTACAAAATTTTATGATAAATATTATATTAATTTATAATAAGATGTAGGTACATGTAGGTGAGAGAAAGAAAAAAAAAATTACAAACACATGGAAGTACAAGTGTGACACTACAACATATAAGACTTTTGGCGACCAATTGTTTTGGTCCCTAAAACTATTATTTTAGTCTCTAAATGGTTTTTGTGACAATAAATTGAAACCGATTTTACCCATGCACACTGTCCTTTGTTTTATTTTCTATTTTCCCCAGCTCAAAAACTCTATAAACAGGAAGCATTGCAGTAAAACATAAAACCATGTGACATTGCTAAATAGGAACCCTGTCAGCATTACTTTCTTAAAAACAAATGTGATTACAGTAAGTTATTGTTGCTTTGATGATCTAAATGCCCCTATCACTTTTCTTCTTCTTGTCCCATGTGTTGGAATTTTTTGCAAGCTTTAGCATCAGTTCGTTGGAAGTTAGAGGATTCAAAACACACACAAACAGTTGGGTAGAGAAGCAGGAAGGAGATAACAGACTACACTAGTTCATTCCACTTCATCACAATGGCCAAAGTACATTGATATTTATAGGTTCTAACAAGAAGCAACAAGGCATGTCATTGTAACAAAGTATTCAATCTACTCACAACCCATACCAACAGATATAAACTTCTAGGATGACTCTTCAGTTAATACATGAAACACTCCATATATGTATGATGTGTACAGAAATTCCTAGAATTAAAACATAACTATTTAGAGTACCAAAATCATGTTTAATTTCAAACAGCATGGAACCCAATGCTTCTTGAGTGAAAAAACATACATACCTTACTGTTCTGGATGCAGCAAGGATCCATTCTCTATATGAGGTGGACAACTTACAGCAAACATTGGGAACTTCCTATAGTTGTCAAGAAATGCTTGCTTCTTTCTCAACTTCTCATACTGGCTTAAACACTTACTGAAGAGGTGCCGGATACTAGTATGACTTGCGAGCACGAGTCCACTGACCTAATAAATGTAAAATGCACCATATGTCCTTTGTTATTATTATTTCTATAACTAATCATCCAATATAAAAAATTTTCCAACAAGCCAAATAATTTTTTTTTATAAATAAGAATGTAAAATATCCTGTAAAACATTCAACAATAGAAAAACCAACAAAAAGTTACACAAGGAACCTGTGGAAGTCAAAATCGCACCCTATGAGCAGTTTGAAGATATGGAGATTTTCTAGACAAAGCAACCTGCAATAATGGAAAAGCAAAAGATGTCACTACTTTCAAATAAAAAACAGAAAAAAGAATGAGCTGAACAGAACACCAAAATGCTTTTGAGAGGCATACCTGAATGCTTGCAGGACCCCATTCAATAAAATTAACAAGTTTTCTTTCACGTATTCTCTGCAAACTTTCATGAACCTGATTTGAGAAGCACAAGTATCAGAATACATTTCATTCATATAACTAATCAAACTATTACCATCCTAACAAAATATCGCAAACTTTAAGTTAGATGGAGGTCTAAGAAATATGGCCCATTTCTCAACAAGTTTGCAATACAATTAACCAATTAAATTAAATAAATTGCATGCCTTCATCACCCCTTGCACAATCAAGTCACTGTGAAAAGACTTAAAGCATATGGAAAGTTTCCAGTGTAAAATATTCAGGAATGACAATGACTGGGAAAATAAAACTTCCATCGAAGAGAAGCAAATGAAAGGCTTTCATAAATATTCTCATAGAATCGAGAATGAAAATAACATATCATCATTACCTGAGTAGGGTCCACTTCCCCTTGAATAATATTCAATATTGATATGTATTTCGCCTGACTAGCTTCTTTTGTGCGAGCATAAGAGGAAACCATGATATTCTTTGTCTGCAAAACAAACCTCTATCAGAATCATGGGTTCCAATGCTTTGTTGAAAAAACACGTAAGCGAAATTTCTCTTGCGTGCAGAAGTCTCCTCATAACATCTAGCACAGTAGTTTTACGAATCACATTAGCCTGCCAAGAAGAGATATATCTAAATCAGCTGCTTTACTAATAATCAATCACATATATTGCTAAATAAATATTACGAACAGGGACAGTATGAGTATCTATATCTTACCTGGCGCTCCACTGTAAGTGGTGTGTATCCAGTCATTAGAAAATGGCATCTTGGCATTGGAATTAAGGAGGCAAGAAGGCCAACTAAGTCATTGTTCATATATCCAGGATAACGCAAGTAGGATAACTAATGTATCCTACTATCTTTTGAACATTTTAAATACTGGACATGTTTCGAACACAGGTGTCCATCATCTAAACACAATTAGACACATCCACTGTCTAGTACAAGTTTGATTAAAATAAAATGAGGGTTAAATCTTAAATAAAAGAAAAAAGTAAGGAATCATATTCTCCCTTCTTTGGAATTCCCCCCCCCCCCCCCCCCTCCCCCCTCCTCCCCCCTCCTCTCCTCTCTCCTGAAATCCTAGACCTTTATCTATCTATTTATTTATTTGACAAGTAGAAACCGTAGACCATTATGACTTCCAATACAACATGTTGATACTGCAACTTCACCCCAAACAGCCTAGTCCATGTAACACAGGACACACAAAACATTCTTCAGAAATGTTTCTAGTAGTGTCGAAGAACCATTTGTCTCTAACGCAACCACAACTCATTAGAATTGTCCATGCTATTACATTGTAGATTATGGATAAATGATTACTGAATCACTGAACTGGAGATTTGGCTATGCAAGAAAAGCTGTCACAGATAACAGTAAAAGTGTTGTTTTATGAAATAACTATATTATCCTTCTAATAAGTAACTATCTGTCTCTTTGGTGCTTAAGCAAACAAATCCACAAATTTTTAAAAGTTCTGTCAAAAACTTGTAGGTACCAGAATAATATCTATGGCATGTAATGAATTCGATTTACATTTGCTTAATTTTATCTTGGTCATTTACTACATCAGCTTATAGAATGGCTTCACATATGCTTGATTGTTGTCAAATCTAGGTGCATCCATTTGCTTAATTTTATCCGGTGGGTTGCCTTTTGAATTCAGTATATTGAAGAAACTATTAGATAGATAAGGAGTAGGTGAGTCCTCACTGACCTAAGCGATTTGGATTACCTAGCAGGCCTTTTATTTGGTAGGTAACGTTGCCAAAAAAATCACACTTTTTCTTTATGATTTTTTTTATAAGAAAATATTCATTACATACTACGTAACAGAATGAAAAAGATTGGTGCACAAAGGGAGATATATGTACATGTATGTATGTTACAGTAATTGGAAAATTTAGCAGTCTCTGCCTATATATTTTGATTATTAGATAGCCAACAGTTATATAACTTAAAACTCAACAAGAAGCCAATTATATCAGATTGAAAATGCCTCTACATGTTCTAGAAGGTATATAATGAATCCCATCTCATGTAAGCCACCTGTTATATATTTTATTTTGGGGAAATGAGTTGTTATTCAACTTTGCTATTGAGTTTGAAATTAATGGCTGTAGTTTAACAGGATGTGTGCATGGCTCGTAAACTGGCTGGTAAAAAGTAGTATAGAACGGTGGCAGTGGATTAGGCATCCCCAATTCTTCATCTCCAACACGCATTAGATTGGACATACATATATACACACACACAAGTTCAATCTATGTAAACAATTGTTCAATTCCAACAAGCATTAAGATAAGAAACAAGTTCAGTCTCTGTAAAACACAGATTGAAACACAATAAGAAATTGAAAATACAATAAACAAGTCGATTACGGAGATCGGAGATCGATTACGATAAACAGAGATTGAAACACAATAAGAAATAAAGTAAGACATAGATTGAAACAGGATAAGAAATTGAATATACAATTAACAGTTCAATCTATGTAAAACACAGATCGATTACGATAAGAAATTGAAAGTTCGAATTGGCGCTCTTACAGGTCGATTACGGAGATCGATTACGGAGAGAGAGAGAGAGAGAGAGAGAGACGCACCAAAATTTGAAGAAGATTGAGCTCCCAATCTGCCTTGGAGCTCCCGACTTTAGGGCTGAAGATTGAGCAAACCGAGGTGCGAGAGATTGAAGATTGACAATTGAAGATTGAGCTCAATCTTCAATTGGTAATTGAAAAACGACTATTAATCTTCAAATGTGGAGCTCAATCTACCTTGGAGCTCTTACAGGTATGAAGATCGATTACGGACAGAGAGAGAGAGCACGAGCAAGTTAGGGCTGAAGTGAAGAATGAGGTCCCGACTTTTCAATTGTTAAAATTATGAAAATAATTGGTCTCAAATTATTTTTAATTGATAATGGCGACCAAATTTAATTAGTCCTCAAATTATTTTTAATTGGTCTCATATTTGGTCCTTAAATGTTAATAATATATTAGCAACCAAATTTATTAGTCTAAAAAAATTATGTAAATATATTAGCAACCAAATTTATTAGTCTAAAAAAATTATGTAAATATTAAGTGAGAATATTAATAATTATTTTTACAATCTTGTAAGTAAATTATCATATGTTTAAATTTGTCCCTAAAAGATTATTTTTAGCGACCAAATTTAATTAGTCCTTAAATATTAGTCTCTAAAGGACTTATTTCTTGTAGTGTGATACAAATGAAAGGCTGTGGGGGTGTAAGTGTTACTTGCACCTCTTTATGTATTGATAATTTTTTTTTCACTTTCTCCCGCCTACATGTAATTTTTTTTTTAAATATATATGATATACACCAAAAAAAAAAAAATGCACAGCATATAATTTTCGTCGAATGATATCAATTGCTTTTAATGTATACTACTAATCTCATGCTTTGAATGGATTTATTCAAATCATTCTTTATTGAAGTGATGCCGATTGATATCAATTGCTTTTAATGTATACTACTAATCTCATGCTTTGAATGGATTTATTCAAATCATTCTTTATTGAAGTGATGCCGATTGATTTTAATGTATACTAGTAATTGACCGGTGCATTGGCTCGTACCATACACGGAACATAAGGTTTTTTTTTTTTTTTTTTTAATAGTTAATAAATTTTAATTAAATTATTTAAAGCTTTTTTTTTATTTATTATTTTTATAGATTTGATGCATATAAGATATTACAATGAAACTCAATAAATTACAATTATAGGAATGAAAATTAAATACAATACAAACTTTTACAAAAAATAGTAATGAAAATAAAATACAATATAAATTTTTATAAAGAAACTTTCAAAGTGGGAGAGAAAACCCAATTGATAAAAGGGAAATAAGACCCACATGCAGGTGGGGAGATTCAAATTCAGTGGTGTTACGTGTACCAATTAGTATACTAATATATGTTATAATATTGCCACTTTAAAATTGCGGACCTCATTCATTGTATAAACTATGAAGACTCAAAGCATCTAAGATTATGCCATATCATCTGTTAGTACACTAATTAGTATATCAATTACTGTGTATAACTTTATTCATTTGAATTACTGACCTCTTAGTGAGATTCAAGAGTTCTGACCAATTAGATTAAACTCGTCGATTTATTTAAGTTTTTGATTATGTGTGTATATATGTGAAATTAATTTAAAAGGTATGTTACAACCTATCTAATATAGGAGAATAATTTTAGCATTATCATGCTATAAAAACTCAAATAAAAAAATGTGATAAATTTTATAAACACTCTTTGTTAAATAATAATAATAATAATAATAATAATAATAATAATAATAATAATAATAATATGATAGTTTTTTAAATTGGAGAAATGAAATTGAAGAATCATTCAAAACCATTTCATCAAAAAAACTTAATTGGTAATACCCTTGTACACAATATTTTCACTTTACTTCAATTACTTAATTGTTTTCGAAATAGTTATTTCATATTTATAAAACATGGTTAGGTAATGTCACAAAAAGATTGCGATTAGTGGATATAGTGAGATTTTCATTTTTTGTTGATAATTGAGCAGACAATATAGAGAATATTTTGCAATTTGTTTGTGGAATGGTCACATAGGACTCATGGATTTTTTTTCTTTTTTTCTTTTTTTTTTTTTGGGATAGAAAGATTATAGGCTGCAATGTATTTACTGTTTTTTATACTGTGTTTGGTTGGTGGATTTAGAAAGAGATTTGGAAATGAAAGGAAAAAATGCGTGTGAAATTATGTGAAATGTAAGTATATTTTATTCACATTTTACCTACTTCTTTTTTTTTTTTTTTTTTTTTTTTTTTTCAAATCTCTTCTCAAATCCCCTAACCAAACACTGCGGTAAAGCAACGGTAGAAAGGTAAGCACATTAAAATGTTCAATTGCAAAAAGCTATGAAATTTACAATCATGGCAGTTGACTTAAAAAATATAAATTTGAACCTATGGTATAACTGCTCTTTCTTGTCTGTAACTACTTTGTGAGCATTTTCATAAATAAAATGCGTGACATGTTTACACCAATTTAAATGTAAACTTTATATAATAAAATAAATAGAATAGATATATAAGATTTGAGAGGGGAGATTTCCATCTGATAGTACGGCCGAACAAAAGTACCGTCCAGCGTTACGGACTACGCGGCGCCGAGCAGATTGGACGGTTGGACGGCCGAGTCGTCTGGTTTGCTCGAGTGACGCGGTCAACCGGTGACCTCTTGAGGGCCGAGCTGGAGGTCGCTCGTGTGAGGCGAAGTCCGCGGTGGAGATTTCGGCCAAGCTGAAGGACTGACCGGGCTACGCGGAGGATGCGGCCTGGCCGGCGTGCCACTGGCCGTCCAGCCAAGGCGGAGCGGTTGCGCGTGACCGAGATTGGAGATAAAACGGTTGGAGGTCGGTATGCCTCGCAACCGGTCGATCGCGATGAACCGATCGAGGGTAGCTCGGCATTTCCGGTTAGGTTCTCGCCTGATCCCAGGTCACAGGCCGGCGGTACGTAGCACGGTTACGGAATTTCAAGTCTCCCAAGGGTTAGGCCGGTCATGGTACCCCGGTTAAGGGTGCCACCTGGGCCAGTGGTGTGAAGGAGAGGACATCTGCTCCACGAACGCCTCAATACCGTTGGGCAGTTCTGCATGTACTGGAAGGAGGACAAAACCTTTACACGTGTAAGGTGGTGGGAGGCGAGCACCGCCACCTGTCCAGGGAAGGACAGCAGAGGTGGTGCGCGCACAATCTCGGAGCTGCGTGGCCAGCCTAGATATAGAGAGGGAAGGCGAACGTTACTGGTATGCGAACTCATTCTCACAAACATTCTCTCCTCATTATCTTCTTCCTGAAATCTGACTTGAGCGTCGGAGGGTCTTTCCGGCACACCACCGCCGGGCAGCTCACCATTTTTGTGTTGCAGAGATAGACGCCGTTGACGGAAGCTTGACGTTCAAGGCGTACGGAGAGCAAAGGATTTTTCGCCCCCGTACAATTGGCGCCGTCTGTGGGAAATCTTTGATAATTAACCCTTGTTCTTCGAGCTCTTTCAGCCGTTTCCATGGCCAACAACGAAGACGTTCCGCTGTCCGTCGTTGATGGTGTCACCCCAGAGTATGTGCGGAGGAGAGAATGCCCCCCTAATGTTCCAACCATGGCGGGACTGGAAACCACTTCGCGAGGAGCGCGCGACAAGCGTGGGAGGAGTTCAGATCGTTCACAGAGTCCAGAGGGCCGCCGGCGCCATGGCGGGTCCCGTGAGGAGCGCCTGGAGCACAAACTCAAGGACCAAGAAGCCCTCATTCGTAGGATGGCGGCGGAGATGGAGCTTCTGAAGCGCCAAGTGAGGGGGAAGGGTGTTGCTGGAGAGGGCAACCTCAGTGAGCGCACCCCCTCCCCTCGTTCTAGCAGTCGCCGCCGAAGGAGGACCCATTCAATCTCCATCACCAGGAACTATGGAGTTGGAGACTCTGACCAGCGAGAGGGCAGATCCACCACTCGCGACAGCACCTATCGCCCGTCGCGCCCGTCATCGACGTCGCGATACTCTGCCTCCTCCCGTTCCAGGGATCTCAGGGACGTGCTGGAGGAGAGAGCGCGCCTCCGGGAGGTTCAGATGGTGCCGGCGCTCCAGAGATTGAGTGCCCCAGTTCGTTGCAGTGAAGAGGTAATGATGCCGGCACCCAGGAACATAGCTCCAGCAACGGTGGACAAAGAGCTGGCGAGGCTTACAGCCACGCCGTTATCCCCAGAGATTGAGAGCACCCCACTCCCTACCGGATTCCACCAGCCAAAATTCACTCTGTACGACGGCAAGACGGATCCGTACATGCATGTGAGTCATTACCGGCAAGTAATGGCTGGCCACTGTCAGAACGACGCCTTGATGTGTCTCATATTCCCAGCAAGCTTGGGAGAGTTGGGCTTGAAGTGGTTCGAAAGGCTCCCGGAAGGGAGTATCGAGGGGTAGCAGCAACTGGCGGAAGCCTTCGTCACCAGATTCAAGACAAACACTCGAACGCCGAAGAAGGTAGACCATCTCCTGGGCGTCAAGATGGAGTCTGGGAGTTCACTGAAGGCATACAATGCGAAGTATTGGGAAACCTACAATGAGATTCTCGACTGCCCTACCAATCTGGCGATCACTCAATACAAGAGGGGTCTCCCAGTCGGACATAGGCTGCGAGACTCACTCACGATGCACCAGCCCCCCACCATGGAATCTTTGATGCAGCGGATCAACGAACACATTCGTGTGGAAGAAGATGCCGCCTCTGCGACCGAGAAGGATAATCCGGTCGCGGTGGACAGAAGGGTAGCGGGGAAAGTTCACTCGGTCGGGCAGGAGGAAAACCGCCCCAGTGACCGACCAAAAGATCAACGTCGAGGAACCGGCCAAAATGACAGAAACAAAGGTCGCAGGAATGACCGAGCTGACACGCCTCGCGACGCAGCCGAGGATGCCAAGAGAAAATTGAAGGCGCGGACGGGGGTTACCACGGTCTTCAAAATTCCCATCTACCGCATTTTGAGCGAAATTCGAGGGGAACCTTTTGTCCGTTGGCCGGCCAAGCTGGGGAGCGCGCAGCGGGGCTTCAATCCAAAGTATCGCTGCACCTTCCATGAAGAACGGGGGCACCGGACAGAAGATTGCTTACCGCTCAAACAGCATTTGGAAGAGTTGGTGGCGGCGGGACACCTTGACCAATATATTGATGGGAGAGTCAAGGCCGCGCCGACTGGTCAAACCGAGCCAAACGGAATGGCCGCCCTAGAAGCACCCCCACAAGGTGTGATCAACGTCATCCATGGGATCATTGAACCAGCAAGAATCTGCGAGCTTAGGGGGATGATAAAGAAGGCCGAGCACATGAGGGAAGTGCTCTCTGTCCAGCCCGCCGTAAAGAAGGGGAAGACCGAGGAAAAGGACATCCTCTCGTTTTCGACCAAAGATTTGGAAAGGGTTCAGATGCCGCACAATGACGCCTTGGTGGTGACTTTACGCGTCAAGGATTTCGATATCAAAAGAATTTTGATCGACCAGGGGAGTTCGGTCGAAATAATGTATTATGACGCATTCAAACAAATGAAGTTGGAAGACAAGGATCTGGCTCCTGCAACATCTCCTTTGGTCGGCTTCAACTCACAACCAGAATGGCCGATCGGAAAGATTATTCTACCGGTCAAAGCGGGGTCGGTCGTAAAGCAGGTCGAGTTCTGGGTGCTCAAAGTTCCATCTACTTACAATTTAATCCTGGGCAGAGGCTGGTTACACGCCATGCAAGCAGTTGCGTCTACTTTTCATCAAGTCATGCGCTTCCCGGCACCGAGCGGACAAATAGAGGAAGTCTGGGGAGACCAAGTGATGGCCAAACAGTGCTTCGTCGCGGTAAATGGCAGCCGAGCAGCCAAAGGGTTTGTCCAAATGATCGAGGGGCCGGAAGGAAAGGAGGTCCTCGAAGATGTGGGAAGGAAGGCCGAGGAAAAATCGGTCGAAGATCTGGTGGAGGTGCGCATTGAGGAGAATGATCCAACCAAGTTCTTCCTTTTGGGATCGTCATTGTCCAGTGCCGAGCGGACGGAATATGTCAACTTCTTGGTTTCCAACTTGGAGGCTTTTGCGTGGACGCCTTACGACATGCCTGGCGTCGATCTAAGCTTCATTTGCCACCAGTTGAATGTCTTCCCCAATGCACGGCCAGTTATCCAAAGAACGCGCCGTTCAGCCTTGCACCATGCTGAGGTGGTGGCGGAAGAAGTAAAGAATTTGTTGGAAGCAGGGGCGATAGAGGAGGTGCAGTACCCTCGGTGGATATCTAATATGGTGGTCGTCCCCAAGAAGAACGGCAAGTGGCGAGTCTGCGTCGACTACAAAACTGTCAACCGGGCTTGCCCAAAGGATAGTTTCCCCCTCCCTCGAATTGACCAGCTGGTGGACCTAACCGCTGGCCATCAGAGGTTCAGCTTCTTGGATGCATATCGTGGTTATCATCAGATAGCCATGTACGAGCCAGACAGAGAGATCACATCATTCACCACCCCCAGGGGCCTATACTGTTACAAGGTCATGCCATTCGGACTAAAGAACGCCGGGGCAACCTTTCAACGAATGGTGACAAAAATGTTCGCTCCTCTCCTGGGCCGAACTATAGAGGCCTATATTGACGATATGGTGGTGAAGAGTAAGGAGAAGTCCAAGCACCTCGCCGACCTAGCAGAAATGTTTGCCATACTCAAGCGCCACAAGCTTCGCCTGAATGCCTCTAAGTGCGCCTTTGGGGTTGGCACGGGGAAATTCCTAGGTTTTCTGGTCACAAACCGAGGAATTGAGGCCGACCCATCGCAAATCAAGGCAATACAAGAGTTGGAGCGCCCGAACTCCACGAAGGACGTGCAACATCTTGCCGGGATGGCAGCCGCGCTGAATAGATTTATCAGCCGGTCTTCGGATCGTTGCAGGCCCTTCTTCAAAACTTTGAAATCTAAGTTCTTTTGGGATGAAGAATGCGACCGTGCGCTTGCAGACTTAAAGGCTTACCTCTCCTCAGCCCCAATTTTGGTCACGCCCCAATCGGGCGAAGAGTTGTACTTGTACTTGGCCGTTTCTGAACACGCGGTGAGCGCCGTATTGGTTCGTGTTGAAGGCGTCCAGCACCTACCAATCTTCTATGTAAGCAAGACTCTGCTCCCAGCCGAAACAAGGTACCTTCCCTTGGAAAAATTGGCGTTGGCACTAATTATGGCATCAAGAAAGCTGGCGCACTATTTTCATGCCCATACAATTGTAGTGTTGACCGAGTTCCCGCTCAAGGTGCTCTTTGAAAAAGCGGACTTCACTGGGAGAATTCTGAAATGGGCCGTGGAATTGGGCCAATACGACATCAAGTTCAGACCGCGCACCGCGATTAAGGCACAAGCACTAGCGGACTTTGTGGCGGAATTTGCCCCTGGGACGCATCCGGTCTGCCCAATTGACTTGGTCGGCGCGGATTTGGCGCAACCCATGGTTCTGGCAGCGGGAACAAATGATGGCCTGAAAGCGGAAGCCGAGCAACACTCAACCGGGCTACCTAAGGACGACGACTCACCGAAAGAAGAACCCCGCAGAGAAGTGCAAGAGGACCAGATTGAACCTGCCAGTAACTTGGAACTAAGGAGCTCCCAGAATCCTTCTGATTGCTGGAAGCTGTTCATCGGCGAGATGTGGAAGCTCTTCGTTGATGGGGCCTCCAACAGACATGGGGCCGGGCTAGGAGTTGTGCTGACTTCCCCGGATGGGCTCATTATAGAGCAAGCAATTACGCTCGGCTTCCCAGCTTCCAACAATGAAGCGGAGTATGAGGCCCTCCTTGCCGGGCTAAGGAGCGCATTGAGAATAAAGGTCACAGCCCTTATGGTGTTCAGTGACTCCAAGCTGGTGGTCAATCAAGTCTCAGGGGAGTATGAGGCCAAAGATGAAAGAATGGCTAAGTATCAGGCGCTGGTGCGAGCGGAAGTCAAGAAGTTCGATGCCATCAGAGTTGAACAGATTAACCGCGAAGGAAACAGCACGGCCGATGAATTGGCTGGTCTTGCTTCCACTCAGACAACCTTTCCCAATCCCTTGATGATTGAATTTTTACCTCGGCCAAGCATTGAGGAAGTAGAAGCAACCGAGGTACTCTGCACCAACTTGGGACCTTCCTGGATGGACCCCATCATCGCCTTTCTGAAAGATCGAATTCTACCGGAAGAAAAGAATGCGGCCCACAAAATCCGGGCTAAGTTTGAGCGGTTTTGGCTCTCCCCGTCTGGAGCCTTGTACAAGAAGTCTTTCACGGGGCCGTATTTAAAGTGTGTCCACCCCTCTAAGGTGGAAGCTTTCCTCTACGAGATCCATGAAGGCATCTGCGGCAGCCATACTGGGGGCAGATCTCTGGCATACCGAGCAATCTCGCAGGGCTATTGGTGGCCATGTATGCAGGCGGACGCGCAGAAATATGTTCGTAGATGTGAGAAATGTCAGAAATTTGCTCACCAAATCCACCAGCCAGCAAGGGAGTTGCTCTCCCTCACAAGTCCTTGGCCGTTCGCACTTTGGGGATTGGATATTGTTGGACCACTCCCAGTTGCACCGGGCAATCGCAAGTTTTTCATTGCCGCCACCGACTATTTCACCAAGTGGGTGGAGGCGGAGCCGTTAGCAACTATAAAGGAGAAGGATGTGAAGAAATTTGTCTGGAAGAATGTAATCACTCGCTTCGGTATACCCAGAGCCTTAATCTCAGACAATGGTACTCAATTCGATGGGAAACTCTTTCGCGGATTTTGCGAAGAGTTGAAAATTGAGTTCTACAATTCTACGCCAGCTTATCCTCAGTCAAATGGCCAGACAGAGGCCTCGAACAAGACCATCCTGGACGGCCTGAAGAAGCGGCTTGAGAAAGCTAAGGGAAAGTGGGTTGAAGAACTTCCTAATGTGTTATGGGCATACCGCACTACACCAAGACGATCGACCGGGGAAACACCGTTCGCTTTGGCCTATGGAATGGAGGCCGTCATCCCACTAGAGATTGGCATGCCAACCATCCGCTCAGAAAGTTTCCAGCCAGACTTAAACAATGAAGTTGTGGCATTGGAGTTAGACCTTGCTGAAGAAAGAAGGGAGCGTGCACTAATCCACCTAGCGGCCTATCAGCAGGAACTCTCTAAAAAATACAACAAGGCAGTGCACCCTAGGCTATTCAAGATTGGGGATTGGGTCCTAAGGAAGGTGCTTGGCAACACGGTGGTCCCTGGCGAAGGAAAACTTGGCGCAAATTGGGAAGGACCATACAAGGTGATTGGACTTGCTGGCAAAGGGGCATACTACCTGGAAGACGTAGATGGCAAGGCTGTCCCCAGACCGTGGAACGCAGCCAACCTTAAGACACAAGAGGCAGTTAGAGATGCTAGGGGCAAGAACCGGGTTACGTCCAACCGGACTGTTTTCCCCGGAATGGGAGCAGACCGCACAAACAATTGCGTATGGAACAGTGCGCATTAGGGCCGAGCTGGTTTTGCTCACCCAGTGGGAATGTTGGCGGCATGACCAACCTGACTGAAACATTGGTGATTTGCCCAATGTGGAAGCCGAGCTGATTTTGCTCGGCCCATACAAGCTTATTAGTGAATTGCCCAATATGAGAGATGAGCTGATGTTGCTCGGAGAAATTAGAAATGTTGGTATCTTGTCCAGCCATCGTAAGGCCGAGCTGAATTTGCTCGGCCGAAAGGAAATACTGGCAAATCGAACAAACTTCAAAAAGGCGAGCTAGTTTTTGCTCGGCCAACTAATTGTTGCCAACCAAGCAAGGCCGAGCGGGTTTTGCTCGGCCAAACACAAAATGTCATCTTCTAGGCAATGCAAGGGATTGCAAGGTTACTTGAAGGCTTATCGTTTGCGCGGTTTAGCCGACCTGCCAGTTCCACTAAATTTGAAACGAGAAATTCAAATATACAGAAGCCGAATAAGAACAGCAGATGAACGAGCAAAAAGTTCACATTTCATTAATAGAACAAGTTCAGTACAAAAGGGGGGGCATAGCCCGGTTACATTGCAAAAAAGAAAGAAAACAAAAACAAAGCAAGAAATTGGAAAAGGAAATCTTCAATCAAGATCAAGGTGTTGTTCGGCTTCCCCAACGGCCACCTCGGCGTCTGGGCGCGGTTGCTCGGGCAGGCCCTCCTCGGCTTCGGCGTCAGTGCCGTCCAGTGCGACGTCCTCCCGATCAATTGTTCCATCTTCGGCATTGGGGGATGCGTCCGCTGGAGTTTGCTCGGTCGGATTCTCGATCTGCTCGGTCTCATTCTGTGCGGCGGCCTCTTCCTCAGCCTCCTTCCTTGCCTCCGCAATGAGCCGGTTCTGGGTGGCGTTGGCGTAGGCCTGTATGTAGTCCGGGATGTGCGCGGCAGGAAGGTTGTTGAACATGTCAGAATCGCGGCCAAGGCCAACTTTCTCCACGGCGGCTTTCCAGCCGCACTGGAAAAAGATGTCCTTGGTGGCCCGGACTTGACGTTCATATGTTTTCTCCCCCTGGGCGTAACCCCAGTCTTCTGCATCGTCCACGGCCTTGTCCTTCTCGGCCTTGTGAGCGTCGCGCAGTTTGCGGAGCTCAGCCAAGTACCGCGCTTTGGCTTTCTTCGCGGCGTTGGTCTTCTCTTCCTCAGCCCGGTCGAGCTTCTGGCGCAGCTCGGCCCGCTCGTCTTTGGCGATCACTTGCTCGGCCTTGAGCATGTCTATCTCGGCCTTGAGCACTTTGTTCTCGGTGATGGCGTCTCGGAGGCTCTGCCGAACTGCAACCATCCGCTCGTGGGCGAGATAGTTCTTTTGTGCGGCCTGCGAACACAACAGATTATCCGTATACATTAGCCGAGCAGAAAATCGAGCACACAGTTGAAGAAAAAATGGAGCAACTTACCAACACAATGGATTCTGCAGCCGAGCGAAGGACCTTGAGGTCGGATAGCTCGTCATGCTTTTTCATGTCCCCGGGCAGGATCAATCCCTTGGTCATAGTGAAACCAAGCGAGTGATCCTTGTCCTCGGAGACCAAATCTGCGGCGGAGACTACTCGGCCCTTGTAGACGAACTCGGGCGCCCAGACCGGGGGGGCAGCAGGGGCCTTGCCCTTGGATTTGCGGGCAAGATGTTGCTCGGTCTGGTCGCCGAGCTCGGTTGAGGCGACTTCAGTGGAGCCTTCATCAACAAGGCTTTGCTCGGCCGCCTCCCTCCTTTGTTTCTTCTTTGGCCGGCCAGCCGGTTGTTCGCTGGCCAGGGCAAGCACCGCCCCTTCTTTTTGTACGGCGGGGGTGGAAGATGTTCCCCCGGTTGCTTCTGGGGGTTGGGACTCGCCTTCGTCCCCGGTGATCATTGCCTTGATTGCCCTTATCTTCGCCATTTCTTGCTCGACGGTTGTTGGAACGAGCCTGATCGGTGGCAGAGTGGGATCGGGCTCTGGGGATGGCGCACGTAGAAAGTCAGTGACTTTGCCTTTGCGCGGTGCTTGGTAATTGTACGTTTGTTCGAAACCGAGCAGCACCGATGCTTCTCTCTCCTCGGCCGGATGTCGAAGTAAAGCTCGGATGGCTTCTTGGTTAGCGTGCGGATAGCTCGCTGCAAGGTTCTTATCTGCAGAAAAAAGACAAGTGTCAGACCGGTGCAAAATAGCAATAATGAAATGGAGAGAAAAATAGTACGGTCGACCGGGCTGCTTACCAGCACTACCCCTGTTTTTCTTAATCCGCCAGCCCGGTATGGGTGCCTCTAGGTCTTCATAACGACCGGACACCCACAGAAAGTCATCATCATTTGTCTCTTTGTCCGGGTTACCTTCGACAAGCTTTGCTCGGCCCTTCTTGGCTTTAAGGTACCAGCAAAGCCCGCTCTTATTTCTACTAAGGCTGTACTGGTGAAAAATTTCTGCTAATCCGAGGTTAAGGCCGAGCAAACGGTTTAACGCGGCGACCCCGTTTATGATCTTGTAAGTATTGTTGGAGACTTGGCTCGGGCAAAGCTTTGTCTGCCTCAAAAACTCGCAGATCAAAGGTTGCACGGGGAAGCGCAGTCCTCCTTCAACGATTGATACGACCGTGAAGGGGCACCGGTCTAAGTCCCCCCACGGCGTAGCTCCCTTCTTAGCGAGCTCTATGATCACATCGTCGGGAATGTTGTACTCCTCTCTAAACTGCGCCATCGCACCGGGCGAGCTAACCTTATAACGGTATTTCCCCATCTATTGTATCTCGGTCTTAATTGCTATATGGTACGTCGGTCAAAAATGTAGTGGCTGCTCGGACTTTGAGCTCCACCAACAATAATGTTGGATTGGACGGTCCTACTTGTTCTGCATGTTGAAAAATAAGTCCAAGGGTTAGCACGGCATATATTGCTCGGCCCTTAATGGAAATAGTTTAACCACGGACTTCGTCGTCTTGACCGACAAGTCTCAGCTCGGTACAACTTTATTGTGCTCGGTGGAGATTTATTGGTGGATCTGTTCGACCCTTAGCTCGGTTAAGGTTCGGGGCCGTGGTTTCATATTCTAGTTCGGTTCTCCTCCATTGCCGACCTAACGGGAAATTCAGCCCGGTCGCGGCCTCTCCGAGAAGCCACAAACCGGTTTTTACTCGGCTGCAGCCCTAATTGTGGATCTAAATGAGCGCTTTGCTCGGTTTGGCCAAGTATTCAACGTGTTCTTCCAGTTCTTCCTAAGTTCTTGGTTCATTGTTCATCTTAGGGGAAAACAGGGGGCACGAGAGCCTCTGTCACCCCACAGGTTCCAGTTATTCCAGGGTGTGGCCCTAATGATCTAAAAGGAGGGGGCACAACTAAGGTTCCAACATCCCCAAACAAAAAACTCAAAGAACACAATGGTATAAATATGAAGAACGAATACAAAAACCAGAAAAACGGAAGTTGAAAACACAAGGGAGGAGCGATGTAGCTTACCAAGAATGGACTTGAAGTGAGGAGGTCCACCAAAGCTCAGGCACAGCGTCAAAAACGGCAAGAATGAACGGGTGAGGAAGCAACAGAGAGGGATGCAGAAGTTTTGGAGGCAGAGGATTAGGGTTTGTTTGAGGACGATGGTGAACAGTGAAGGGTCTAAACCCTTCGTTTGAGGGTTTAATGATGGTGGGAAGAGACCAAACGGCGCAGCCGTTTGAAATTCGTGCGTGGGAAACAGCTGTATGCACGATCCAATGAGGAGGTGACACGTGGCACCGAGAAATGCGGCTGTCAGTACGGCTGAAAGACCTTTGACGTGACTGTGGAGATAATGGCCGGCCAATCGAGTTTGCTCGGCAGCAGAAGTGTCTCCGATTCGACTATCACTCGGTGACAAAAACTTGCCCAATTAAGCTCGGCCTGGCAGGATCGCAACTCAACCTTGGCTCGGGCAAGGTAAACCCAATCACGACAGCTCGGATGGGTTTAAGGGGCAATTGAGAGGGGAGATTTCCATCTGATAGTACGGCCGAACAAAAGTACCGTCCAGCGTTACGGACTACGCGGCGCCGAGCAGATTGGACGGTTGGACGGCCGAGTCGTCTGGTTTGCTCGAGTGACACGGTCAACCGGTGACCTCTTGAGGGCCGAGCTGGAGGTCGCTCGTGTGAGGCGAAGTCCGCGGTGGAGATTTCGGCCAAGCTGAAGGACTGACCGGGCTACGCGGAGGATGCGGCTTGGCCGGCGTGCCACTGGCCGTCCAGCCAAGGCGGAGCGGTTGCGCGTGACCGAGATTGGAGATAAAACGGTTGGAGGTCGGTATGCCTCGCAACCGGTCGATCGCGATGAACCGATCGAGGGTAGCTCGGCATTTCCGGTTAGGTTCTCACCTGATCCCAGGTCACAGGCCGGCGGTACGTAGCACGGTTACGGAATTTCAAGTCTCCCAAGGGTTAGGCCGGTCATGGTACCCCGGTTAAGGGTGCCACCTGGGCCAGTGGTGTGAAGGAGAGGACATCTGCTCCACGAACGCCTCAATACCGTTGGGCAGTTCTGCATGTACTGGAAGGAGGACAAAACCTTTACACGTGTAAGGTGGTGGGAGGCGAGCACCGCCACCTGTCCAGGGAAGGACAGCAGAGGTGGTGCGCGCACAATCTCGGAGCTGCGTGGCCAGCCTAGATATAGAGAGGGAAGGCGAACGTTACTGGTATGCGAACTCATTCTCACAAACATTCTCTCCTCATTATCTTCTTCCTGAAATCTGACTTGAGCGTCGGAGGGTCTTTCCGGCACACCACCGCCGGGCAGCTCACCATTTTTGTGTTGCAGAGATAGACGCCGTTGACGGAAGCTTGACGTTCAAGGCGTACGGAGAGCAAAGGATTTTTCGCCCCCGTACAAGATTGTACACAGAGAGCATTGGTCATTGTTGTTGCATTGATGGGTTAATGCTACCAATCCCATAAAAAGTAAGACTAATAAACGTATCTAATAATTTGAGCTTGACTCTCATTTGTTAAAAGTTAATTTGAGCTTGACTTTCATTTGTTAAAAGTTTGTTAGAGCTTAATTTTTTAAATAAATAAGTCAATGTTGAATATATTTTGGAATTTGTTAAAATTTTTAAACCAATTTTGAATAGTTAATTGTTAGTTCGGCTTGATTCAATAGGTCTAAAACTATAAATATATATATAACTACTTGAACTCAACTAAAAAAAAGCTTGTTTGAAATTGATTTAAAAGTTTAACAAACCAATTTTAAAGCTTATTAAAATTTTTAAATCAAATTTAAACAAGGTCTATTGGTTTGAACAATAAAAAGTAACAAAGGCAAGTGAGGGTCTAAAGAGCTGCTAGGATTCAAGTATAGACACAGTGAAGCATGTTGTTGTTGTCCCACATCGAGAAGAAGGGAGAAGAGAACAGCTTAGTGTTTTAAAAGGGCCTATCCAATAGGTTGAAAAGCATACCTTTCTCAGCCTTTTGGCTAAAATCAAGTGTAGGATCTATTTTTATTAGTTTAGGGGTTATTTGGGATGATCTAAATAAGTACACTTTTTGTCTTTTTACGAAAAGATGTGCAGAAAAGTAAAGAGATGATTTGATGAAAAAAAGATAAAAAGTGTGTACTTATTTTGGGTAGTCAAACTTGGCCTTAATATCTGATATGTGAGCCGATGAAAGTAGCTTGCTGCTGGGGCCTTTGCGTCGGCGCCTTCGTGTTGCACTACTACCTGGGATTGGCGCACCCTGCCCAATGCCAGTTTCAAACTATGCAAAGCCTAAATGGGCTTAATGTTGTCAAGCCCAAATTCGGTAAATTTTGTGTAGCCCAAATTTTATTTGAACCCAAAAATTATCTCAATATGCCCAATTTAAATTTTTAAATTTAAATTCCTATTATATCTTAATATAAATTTATTAATAAGAATAACATATATTAAATCTTAAAATAAAATATACGTATTTTTTCTTATTCAAATATATTCATCTTCTTTTCCAAGTTTCAATTATTTTTCTTCTTCCTCTTCTTCTTCTTCTTCTTCTTCTTCTTTCTCATTCCAATCCACCTCATCAAAACTCATAATTATTATCAATATCATTATTTTTTATTATATTGTTAGTTGCAAATAAAAGAAAGTTTGAACAAAATCAAACAATGAATGAGAGTAATAATCAAAACAGTTTTTTGAAGCAACCCATCAAAGAGGAGATAAGTATTCATATAAATATCAAAGTACAATTATTGATTTATGCGTTTTCTTTGTACATAAAAGCGAATATTCAGCCTGTTTTCGTTATTATTGTTCAAACTTTTAGAACCGAACAAATTCGTTTTGTTCGACAGCGTATAGCCGAACAAAGTGAATTTGTTTGGTTCTAGAAGTCCGAACACAAAGTTCACACTCTCCTTCCCCTTCGTCGTCCTCCTTCGTTATTCTCCTTTGCCGATGCTACATTCGTCGTTGTCAGGTTCCTGGTCATGTTCCTTATATGTACGTGAATAAAAGAAAGATTTTGCAAATGGTTTTTCAAAAGTAATTTGAATTTTTTAATTTGTTTTATTTGGGTGTACTTCAAAAGAGTAAACCAAACCAACCAAACCAAACCAAGCCTTAAGTCTCATCAAATGTGGTCGGCTACATGAATCTTTCTTCTCCACTCGACTTGATCCAAGGCCATTTCGTTAGTCAAATTAAAGAAATTCATATCTCTATTTACTACACTAGTCCACGTCAATGTAGATCTATCCATTCCCTTAACACTACCATTTACTGTCATCGTATCGCATCGCTTTATTACCGCCTCGGTTGGTCTCCATTGTATATGACCTAACCATCTCAATCTATTCTCTCCCAACTTATCTTCTATCAGTACTACTTCTACTCATTCTCAAATATACTCATTCATGACTCTATCTTTTTTAGTCTTGCCACAAATCCACCTTAGCATCCTCATCTCGGCAACACTCATCTTATCTATATGTTGTTTCATAGTTGCCCAATATTCCATCTCATACAATATTACTAGTCTAGTAGTCGTTCTATAGAACTCCTCTTTTAGTCTAATAGGTACTCGATTATTGCACAGTATTCCAGACACACTCCTCCACTTAAGTCACCATGCCTTAATTCTATGGATTACATCTGCTCCAATCTCCCTAATCGTTGTGATAATCTACCTTAAATAACAAAAATGTCCACTCTTATGTAGTTCTTGATTCTCAATTTTCACTTCTGCTTTGCTTTCATTGTGACTATTACTAAAATTACACGCTATATACTCTGTCTTAATTCTACTTATCCTAAATCCTTTAGATTCAAGTGCTTTTCTCCAAATCTCCAACTTAGTGTTAACTCTTTCTCTAGTCTCATCCATTAACACGATATTATCTGCAAAAAGTATACATCATGGCACATCATCCTGAACATTGCGCATCGACTCATCCATAATTAAAGTGAAAAGATAAGGACTTAAGGTTGATCCTTGGTATAACCTTACAGTAATTGGAAATTCACTCGTCTCTCTAGTAAGCGATCTAATAGTGATTACCACATCTTCGTACATATCCCTAATCACATCAATGTACTTCAAAAGGGTAATTAGAAAAATAAAAAATAAAAATAAAGTGTACTGAGAATAAATTATAACCCTAAATAATTTAATAGGTGTACTGAAAAATTGAGCTCACTTAAATATTTTTTGGGGGTACATAGAATTCCCCTTTGTTTGAATTTGTAGGCCCTGACCTTTACTCAATTTTTAAAATCTTGATTTGGATTGATAATAGGAGTGAGGATTTTAAGGGTGATAAGGTTAAGTTTTGAGAGTTGAAAAGTGAATTGATTATTATACTTTCAATTTTTTGAAAAGTGGATTCAATTTTTTGTTTTTCGTGTTATTTTATTTTATTTTAATTTTTAGTCAAAACTTTTAATATTAATTTTATTTTTTTAGATGTACCTAACTTAAAAAGTAAGTACATTTTCGTATTCTTGTGTATTTATTGAATTTTTTAAATATTTTTTCACAAATATTTTACTTTTTAGGTGTATCTAAATTATGTTTATAAAGTAAAAAAATTACTTAAAATACTAAAAAAATTCAATAAAAACAAAAAAACACACGAAAAATAAAAAAACTCAATTTTCAGAAAATCAATTAAAACCAAAAAAGTTGAGTTTTTATTTTTATTTTTACTTTTATTTTTATTTTTATTTTTCCTGGTGATCAATACCTACTCTAGCCTATGCCCTACCTCCTTATTTTTTAATTATTCACATTTTGCCTCTTTTAAATTTGTTTCAATCTTAAAATTATTTCAAAATGACACTTGAGCTGTGGTTTATATAAATATATGTAAGAGATGTATATATTTTCTCATTTGGTCATAACATTAATAGGAAAAATTACAAAAAAATTAGTCACTTGTACTTTGAGAACAACTTTTGGGTACAATACCTGTAGTCTTCAACAAATTAGTTATCTTGGCAACATTTATAGAAGTGAAGTCACTTGTACTTTGAGAACAACTTTTGTTTGGTTATTGAGAAGGTAATTTGGGTAGGCAAATTGGGCCGAGCTATGTGAAATTGTCTTTGGAGTTTGGGCCGCACATTGGGCCGAGATAAGAGCTCTGATAGCTCGGTTAGGGGCTGAATGGATACTAGGCCAGGCAATGGGATTGGACCTAGCTACCTACATGCAGGCCGTAAGCAAACCGAGATGGCTTCGGTGAAGAAGGCCTAGCTAGCTTCAGCTCAATAGATCCCCATTTGGTTGTGTGCACTGTTTAACCAAAGAAAGAGAGTGGACTGAGGTGACTTCAATAGAGAAGGCCGCGTTAGCCGTAGCTCGGCAAAACGCCACTCTTTGGTCAGGTTTAGCACGGCTCGGCTAGAAGTAAAACAAAGTAAAATAGCTCGGTTGAGCGTAGCAATAGCCGAGCGTAGAGTTTTGACCATCTCACTTGGTTGGCAGTAAGAAGGGTGTTCTAGGGATAAGCATTATCCTTTGGGATTGAGATTCGTAGGAGGACTTTGCTAAAGAGAGTTAGAGTCCTATTAGGATTGTGCCACATGGAATCTATAAAAGCTCATGATAGAACCTTTTTCTAGGTATTGCAATTATTACTGTCGAATACACAGAGCTTTTTGTCTATTATCTACTTGCTGACTTAGGCATCAGAGGGGTTCTGGCACACACCCGCCGGCTAGCTCACGTTTGTGTTTTCAGGTGATAAGACAATGATGTTTGGGGGAGCACTAACTTGATCAACCGGATTATACAAGAAAGGAATATTTCGTGCTCATACAGTTATGATTATAAATGAAGATGTTTTTCCAACAACATTCTCTCATGCATTGAAACTTGATATCATGTAATGGCTTGTGTTACCAACGAATATTTACAATCTCATTTCGGAAGCAACACTTGCAGTCCTGTAAATTATACTTTGTGAACATTTTTTCTTAGAAAATATTTCAAGGTTAATGTGCCTGATTCACTGAACCATTGATAGCGAATCCCATATGAGCCTTACTTGAAATTGTTTTTCTTCAAAAGCGCTTTGCTTTATTAAGGGTACTGCATGACAATATGATAGAACTCTATTAGTTGTGCAAAGAACAAAGTTCTACTATCAAAGAATCTAACTATTTTTTTTTTTTTATTTATAATAAGCTCTTCAAAGAAAAAAATATATTGAAAATCACAAATTAGGGAGCAAGAGAAAGAAGGAATGGGAGTGAGTGTGTTACTTGAGGGCGGTAAAGCTAGTGGTTGATGGTGGAAATGGTGGTGGCCGAGACAGCAACACTGTGCAGGAAAAAAAAATGCTAGGGTTCACAAATTAGGGGTGGGAGAGGGCATAGAGAGAGATAGAGAGAGAGAGAGAGAGAGACCTGTTAGGATTCACAAACTAGGAGAGAGAGAGAGAGAGAGAAAGACCTGTTAGGATTCACAAACTAGGAGAGAGAGAGAGAGAGAGAGAGATAAAGAGGCAAAAGGAGGAAATACTTGGTAGATGAGAGCTTCGGAGGTTGGTTTGGGGCGACGAACTCGTGCGTGTGCGGTAGAGAGGAAGAAGGAGACCCAGGTGCAATTAACAAAAAGAATTGATTAGAAATTAGGGCCAAATCACTAAATCTCATCTACCACACCAATAATCAGTTCAAAAAAATCCTAAATCTATAACACAAATCAAAACCCATTTACTCATTTCACAGAAATCAAAATCCTTCAAGATCAAAAAAAAAAAAAAAAAAAAAAAAAAAAAAAAAAAAAAAACGCTAGAGCTAGAGTGAAATAGGGAAAGAGAAGAGAGAGAAAGAGAAAGAGAGAGAGAGGGATAAAGAGAAAGAAAAACCTGAATGTCGATGGGAGTCAAGACAATGGTGAGCGGAAATGGCGATGTGATTATGTGCGACGATAGAAGATGAGCAGCGGTGGTCATGTGCGATAATGAGATGAGCAGCGGTGGTTATGTGTGATGGTGAGATGAGCAACGGTGGTGATTGATTCTCTGTGAGAGAGAGAGAGAGAACCTAGTTGTGAAAGACTAAAGAGAGAGATAGAAAGAAAAAAAAATGGCAAAAATTTGGGCGGCAATCTTAAAATTTTCCCACTAATTTTTATACACAATTTGCCGACTATTGATTTAGTCACTGCTTTTATTGACTAAAATGTTTAGTTAGAAAATGTTTATATATGATGACTAAAATTATTTAGTAGCCAAAACATGAATTAACGCTAACCAAATTAAATTTTAGTCGTCAAAAGCATAGTGACCATTGCCGATTAAATGTTTTTGGTCACCAAAAATATATATTTAGTGACCAAATTTTTGGTCACCAGAGATTAAATTTACCTCATGTGAATTATGCTAATTATTTAGCGACTAAAATATTATTTAGTCGGGAAAAATTAATATCTCGCGACTAGAAAAATATTTAGTAGCCTAAATCCTAAACTAACGCCGACCAAAAGTTTTTTTGTCACCTATTGTGGAACTTTTGGTGACTAAACGTTTTTTAGTCTACAAAAATAATATATCCCGACTAAAATATTTAGTAGCCTAAAACCTAAATTAATGCCAACCAAACATTTTTTTTAATCACCTATTGTGAAACTTTTGACAACTAAATTGATTTTAGTCGTCAAATTTAGTCACCAAAAGTGTACTTTGCTGTTGTGTTCGTTTCATAGTCCTATTGTCTCATTCCTAGAGTTTCTTACTAATATAATTTTGTTAATAGAAATGTTATTTATTGCTGAATTCATTTCACCACTTTATTTTACCTTTTATGTACATATTGATGCAATAAAAATTATGTATATATTTTGGACTCACTACATAACAATAATGAGAGAATCATATTCTCATGCTGTTATAATTGTTCTATTATCCCTTATCAAATTGTATTTCCATACTCTAGTGTGCTTGACAATATTTAACTTTTTGGGAAAATAACTTGACAGTGGAAGTCAGAAAAAATAATTACAAATAGATAATAAATATTACAAATAATAATAATTAAAATTATAAATTTTACCATGAATTTGTATTTTTTTTTTTTTTTTTTATCATCACTGGATTGTAATTTCCCCTAATTAACTTTTTGGATGATTAATTGTTTCTTTGTTACTACATCTTTGTAGAAAGGAATGTCCCGTATGAATATATCTATCAGACCATGGTATTTTTATTTTTATTTGTTCTACCTCATGAAAGTGATTTTATGGAATATATTTTTGGAATATGATCCTCAGTTTCTACTCACTAGAGCCATAAGAGGTTTGTTTTGTTCCAATGATCCAATGTAAATCCTATCTACATGAGTAGTTGATAAAAACACTTTTCTTTCTTTCTTAATTTCTTTTCTTTTCTTCTTTTTTTGATCTTTTTTAATATGTAGTAATGAAAACAATTTCTTGTTTTGTTTTATGTGTTATCATTTTTGTGTGTGTGCGTGTGTGTGGAATAACCAAACACACAAACAATAGCAAGATAAAAACAAAAACAATCTCACACAAGAAACACCACAGAAATTTACGTAGTTCGATAAGATTGCTTACGTCCACGGCTCACACTAGTTCTATTATATTAAAGGGAATGAAAAGAGAGTACAATCAGCTGCTATAGAAAGCAATACTTTTATATATAATGCTAAGGGAAGCTTGGTAATTGTATATAAAAGTGTACTCTCTTGCATTCCCTTTTATGGTTTGGGACCCCTTGCCCCCCCAACCCTTGGCGAAGACCCCCTTAAACCCTCCATTGGATCGAGAGTCTAGTGTCCATTACTATCAAGCTCACATTTTCTTGGATCTACTTTTTAGGATGTTAACCAACTTTTCAGGTGGCCAATTTCTATACGATGATAAATATAGAAACCAGAAGGGTGAAAAATAGAAATCATATGATACAAAAAGAAGACAAAATATATAAATAGTTTACTGTGCTTGAATAATGTGGATCCTGGTAAGTAAAATGCACTTGTGACCTATAGATGACAATTCCATCTTGCTTGTAACAATTTTGAAACTTCCAAGACTATGGATGTTGTCCTGACTTTGGGTGAATTACGTAACTTTGGATTTTTTTTTTTAGCAAGAGAGGGTGTCTTAGGCTGCAATGTATTCTCTTTTAAAGGTAGATTATAGTATGACTCTTGCCCTTTTCATTTGCATTCCAAGAACAATTACACACTTACATTGATATTCTTGCTGAATTTTTTACTAGAATGTGCTGGTGACATATTTGAAATACAAGTCATCTTGATCAGCCTTGTGCTTTTAAGTGGTGAAATCATCGTATTGTATTGATTTTGTATAGATTGAAAATCAATAGAAAATGAGTATTTTAGTCATTGAATTCATTAAAAAATAATATTTTAAATATTTTATGTATACTTACATTGAGTTTAATGACTAAAATACTTTTTTTTGATTAGTTTTATTTAACGAAAATAGGCAAATGTTTTAGATTGAAAACAAATAAGAAGATTAGGGTTTAAATTAATAAAATTAAAAATTCAGAATTTATTTTGTTACAAGGATTAAATTCTGATTTTTCTTTTTTGTTGTTGTAATTACCCATATGTTTTTTTATTTGTATAATATTACTACAACATACCTTTATTGGCTTTTCACTACAACAATTTACACTTTTGACTACCAAATTTGGCAACTAAAACAAATTTAGTTGCCAAAAGTGAGACCTTTCCCGACTAAATTTTTTCTTGGTCGGCAATGTTTTGCATTTTAGCTACTAAAATTTATTAGTAGCCATATATCAATTATTGGCGACTAAAAAAAAAATTTCGCTAAAAATAACATAATAGACGACTAAAAAATTTTTTGTCGGTGTTATTCTAGATTTTAGGCTACTAATTCTTGTTTTAGTTGGTGTACACAACCATTTGCCGACTAAAAAAATTTTAGTCGCCAAAAAACATGCAAATATATTGGGTTACTCTTTGCCGACCAAAGAATTTTGTCGGAAAATATAAACCATCAATGACTAAATAATTGTAGTCATTGTATACTTAGTTTTTGCCGACAAAAACAATACTTAGCAGATAAATTACACAAACAGCTACAAAATATTTTGTCGTCATTAAGTTATATTTGCCGACAAATCATAATTTAGTCGCTAAAAGTGCGAAAAAAATTTTGCGCCTTCCCCTCTTTGTTTTTTTTTTTTTTTTTTTTTGAACCGCTCCCCTCTTTGTTTCACACAAACACTTTTGTCTTTGTTCTGTCTCACACACATAGAGACCAGTCACCACAAAACTTGACGCCCGCTCACCATTGACGGTCACTACCACACCATCGCATGTCGCTACTGCCATCGTCGCAAATCACAGGTTTCTCTCGCTCTCTCTCTCTCTCTCTCTTCCTTTTTCTATTTCCCCATTTCTCACACTTAATCTAGGGTTTTATATGATTTTTTTAGTTTAATTTTGTGTTGATTTCTTAAATGGGTTTGGTTGAAGTGTTTGATTTCTATGAAATTATGTTCTTCTTGATGTCAAAAATGGGTTTGATTTTAGTTTTATGGGTTTCACAGAGAAAAAATTTTGATGTCAAAAATCAAAATCAATGAACAATCTGAAAAGCTGTGAAGGTTAATTATAAAAATAAGATAAATTCCAAAAAGTTCCAAGAAGTTCCTTAAATGTAGCACTTTTGTCCTTTAAAGCTTTTGGTAAGTGTATTTGAACCCTTTATTTTATTTTGGGAATCTTTGGTGTTGTTGTACCTTAGTTTTGGAGGTGTACAAATTGATTTAAACTTGTTAGGATTGCTCGTTCATGCTTGTTCGCGCTGAAAAGTTGTTTGGAAACTTGAAAATCATGTCTGGGGTCGACACCGATCTTGGTGGTGTTGACACCTTCTCTTTTAGTTGGCCGCAAGGGTCGACACCAATCTGGGAAAGGTCGACCCTTGTTCTGAAATTGCTCACTATATTTTGGTGTCGACACCAGCCTAAGGAAGGGTCGACACTTGCTGTGTTGTCAAGCTTAGTGTTCTAGCTTTTCTTCTTGGGGGTCGACACCTGTGTTGCAGGGGTCGACACTTGCAACGTTTTTCCAGATTTTTTTTGTTGGTTTGGGCCTACTTTTTGGGTGTTTTGACCAGTTATTTTGGGTTGACTTTGGGGCTTATTTCTAATTTTACCTAGTGCTATAAATAGGCTCTCACTTAACCCTTTTCTTTATTTCTTCTTCTCTTTTCTCCCTCTAAACCGTGAGACTCTCTCTCCCTTTCTCAAAAAGCACTTTTCACTCATAGATCCTTAAATCTACTTGCTTGAAGGCCTCTCCTCACCTTGCTCCTTTGAGATATATTGTAGAGCTTGTCGAGAGCTTCACTTTGATCAGAGCAAAACGTCGTTTCTCCTCTGTCGACTTTTGAATTTTTCTTCCTTCTTCCTCTTCTAAGCTTGAGGTAGGGATATTCTACTCTCCTATATGGGTTTTAACAAAGATATTGTCATCTTGTATAAATGGTGTGATTTGGGAAGGTTTTTGGTGGATTTTTGGTTGGTTTCTATATATATAAAAGAGGGGCTTTCTATTTGGGTTCCTTATGGGCATGAGAGGTCTTGAACATGTTATGACTTGAGAAGAATTGATGAAATTTGGTCTTTGGTATAATATTTGATAAAAGGAAAGATTTGCCCTAATTTGAATTAAATAAGTAATCTTGTATAAATGACGAGGTTGGCTTGGAAATTATGGGATTAAAGGAACATGTGATTAAATGGTGTAGTGGATTAATAAATTACTCACCTATGGAAAAATTGATAAATTATCTGGTGATAGATTTGTTTATTTGTTTAGAAATATATGCTTTGGGCTATCGGTAGAGGATAGTCATGATTGTTGTAGAAATTGCATGATGATTAGGTGAATTAAAACTAATCAATTGGATTATGTCATTGAATATGACAGTTGGATTAAAACATTGAATATGTGATTTAATTGGTCATTGTATATGACAACGTGTTTAAATACATTGTATATGTATCTTGTTTTGGAGGAGATAGGGGATGTACTCCATTTTTGGAAGGAGATAAGGGATGGACTCCATTGATAATTAAGTTGGCCAGAGTGTCTAGGGTGAAACTCTCGAAACCTTATATATATTTGGGTGCCGGTTCCCTCGGATGTAGTTCCGTAAAATGGCAAGAAATGGAAGTGTATGAATAAATGTTTATGATTGAAGTGTTGATAAATGAGTTGTAGTCTCATTTTGAATTTTTTAAATGATGATGAACTATGTCCATGAATTGATTTGGATAACTAAATGTAAATGAATATAAGTATGAATGTCAATGTTGATTGGTTATGGAGAAGCTGTAAGTTGGTTTTCAAGTGTTAAACATTTATCGGATGCTAATGTTTTAGTTAATTCTCATATACTGTTTAGCTTATCTCTGCTGGGCTTTGACTCACCCTACTTGGGACACCATTTTTCAGGTACAGGGACATGCCACCTCCAAAGACGTAGCTTGGGAGGTTTAGGAGTGGAAGGCTCCGTTTTGTTATTTATATTTTGTGTTAAATGTGAATCCAAGCCAATGGCTTTATATGTAAAGAGTTAGAACTCTTCTTTTGTTGTAACCAAGTGTTAACTTGGAAAGTTGTAAGCCCTTTGGGAACTTATTTTTTGTTGTTTAGAAGTTAGAGTTACATGCTATAGTTTCAAGATTAATGTTTATGAAAGTGTAATGCATGTAATGTCTTTTGTAAAGGAAACTCTGATAAATGAAGAGATGATATTTCTCCTATGTTTGTGACAATTTGTGAATAGTTGTCTTGTACTATATTTTGAGGCCGTTACATTCAAGGTTAATTACAGAAATAAGACAAATTCCAGGAAGTTCCTTGAAGTTCTTGGAACCAAAAATATCAAAAAATAAGAATCGTACGGTCATAAATTAACAGAGTGACTGATTTAAGGGCTTTAGAGTTTGGGTGCTGATGATTGGGGGATAGATTCAGAGTTTGGGGAAGGGAATGACATGGGTGGGACAATTGAGCTTGAAGGGTTTCCTCCACCGCTTACTAGGATAATAAGTTTAGTAATTGTTCTTATCATTAATAGTTATAAAATAAAACTGTCTTTATTACAAACATTATTAATGGAAAACAAATATAACCAAAGTTTTGAAACCTGAGAAGCATGAAGAAAAGGCTAAGCCATGTTGACCATGGTGGAAAAGCAAAACAAGCTATTCATCTAATGTCCTTTTTGTTCAAAATTTCTTTTCTAATTCAACATAACTGTAAAAAGTCAAAATTTTGAATATTTTACAAAATAACTCGACATTTCTCAAGCAAAGTATCAAAGTGACATACAAATATTTTGCACGAAGAATGGAGATATATGATCTTACTGCATCTGTGGAGCAAAGGATGAAATTCTATTTCATCGATCAGCACCAAGGATTTAAGGAACCCCTAATGTATTGGTGTAAGTTTTTTTTACTGAAAGAAGTCCTTGTCAATGTATTTGTCAAAAGCGAGCTATTTTTTTTGGGAGTATGGATTGATAACATGACTTCACCTTTAAAATTTTATTTTTCAAATACGACTTTTTAATGAGTTCATGTTTCAAATAACTTACTATAAAAACTTTTAAAGTCTGAGTTTTCAAAACACCATTTTAAACTTGAAAAACTACTTCACAAAACATCAGTTTGCAAAATAAGTTCTAAACTACTTGAGTTTTGGAAGTATGATTTACAATCAAATGCTTTTGGTATAGAATAAAAGAAAAATGTGTTGGTGTTGTATTTTTTTTTTTTTAAGTTATTTACGTAGTTGGTGGAAAATCTAGAAAGGTTTTTAAAATGCTGAAGGATGCATTAAAGAACAAAGAGGTTCTTATTAGCTTTAAAAGTGACACATGTTCATTGCAAATATATATATATATATATATATTGAATTTTGTTAATTTCTCAAGAAAAGTATCAAAGTGATATACAAATAGTTTGCACGAAGAATAGGGGAGATATATGATCTTACCTGTGGAGCAAAGGATGAAATTCTATTTCATCGGTCAACACCAAGGATGCAAGGAACCTCTAATGTATTGGTGTAAGTTTTTTTTCACCGAAAGAAGTCCTTTTCAATGTATTTGTCACCATAAATCTCAATTTTATTATTTATATAATTGCAAGACATGTGGCACCCTCTTACTCATTTGGAGGTTATGAGAAGTTATGAAATGTGGAAAGATGATGGAGAACAAAGTAGAGAACATGGAGCATGAAGTGGAGGTTGAAGGAAGTTATGAAAGATCATGGAGTATGAAATGGAGGAGTTGGAAGAGTAGGTAGTTTTAGGTAGTTTTTTCCTACAAATGTTTGCCTATAAATAGCCATTCATGGCTACATTGTAATGGATCCAGAACTCATATCAAAGACAATTGATTTTTATTTTTCTTGTCATTTATTTCCTGCATTTTATTTTATGCACTTCCTTTTTGAAGCATTTATTTTCAGCACTTCCTTTTCAAAACATTTTATGCACTTCCTTTTCAAAGCATAGGAGTAGAGGTAAGTAATTGTTACTTTGATTATTGACTCAATCACCCTGATTGTTCACTCAATCATCTTTGTCCGTCTCTCTCCTTCTTTTGTTAATTTTTCTTTTCTATACACTTGGCAATTTTGAAGTCCTCTTCATTGAGGCAAAAGAACCGTCAACACAATCGCTTGATAATTGGCTTGAATTTAATCTGTAAGGATTTTTCAATCTTTGCTGGAACGCTCGCATTTATGATATTTTCCTTCGTAGGAAAAATAAGCCAGCATTGTCAAAAGTGAGCTATTTTTTTGGGAGTACGGATTGATAACATGACTTCAACTTTAAAATTGTATTTTTCAAAAATGAGTTCATGTTTCATATAACTTACTGTAAAAACTTTTAAAGTCTGAGTTTTCAAAACACCATTTTAAACTTGAAAAAACTACTTCACAAAATATCAGTTTGCAAAATAAGTTCGAAACTACTTGAGTTTAGGAAGAATGATTTACAATCAAATGCTTTTGGTATAGAATAAAAAAAAATGTATTGGTGTTGTATTGTCTTTTTTTTAAGTTATTTACGTAGTTGGTGGAAAATCTATAAAAGTTTTTAAAATGCTGAAGGATTAATGCATTAAAGAACAAAGAGGTTCTTATTAGCTTTAAAAGTGACACATGTTCATTGCAAATATATATATATATATATTGAATTTTGTTAATTTGTTAAGAAGTTGAAAAAGAAGACTAAATGTAACGCCCTCAAAATTAAACCCATAATATATACTATTAACATGCAACGTTATAAGAAAACAAAACATTATTCCATTCATCAGAGTAACCTTATTAAGAGACATTACATGTAACAACGAAAGTAAATGCCCTACAGGCTTACATCTTTCCAAGCCAACACTTGGACACCAAAGTATGAGTACTAACTCATTTACACATTAAGCCCTAGGCTTAAGTTTACATGTAACATCAAAATAAAACAAAATAAACAACTAATCTAAACAGAGTCTTCAACTCCAAATCCATCCAAGCTAAGTCCTTGGAGGTAGCACATCACCTGAACCTGAAAATGATGTTCCCATATAGGGTGAGCCACAGCCCAGTAGAAATATACTAAACCAAATATAAGCATTGAATAAAGCAATAGCATTCAATAGATGGTTAACACAAACATCCATTTCATCAACCTACAGTTTCATGACACGTATCACTTTCCATTATTTATTCATCTTTCCATTTATACCAATATGGCTCTGAACCTGGCCAAACTATAACAGTGAACTATATATCACATTAATATTACTTCCAACATCAACAAAACAAATGAGACTAAGGCTCATACCAAAACACTTCCATACTTCCCGATTGATACACATTTTAGTGCTGTATCAATAACATGTAAAAACACTTCTATAAATCAATAAGCACACATAATAGTGATGCTAATGGAGTCCATCCCCTATCTCCTCCCAACAAAATCCGGTTTAGAGGTCCATCCCCTATCTTCCCCTAAACCGTGGAGTACATCCCATATCTCCTCCCACACAATACAATGCATATACAATGTAATAAACACTTGTCATATACAACACACATTCAATACACGTATTTTCTGTATTAATTCAATAGTCAAAATCAATGACTTAACCAATGTGATTAGTTTCAGTTTTCCCTAATCCATATGCAACGTCTACAACAATCACGACTATCCTCCACCGATAGCCCAAAACAGTTATTTCTAAACAGGAAATAAATGTATTAGTAAGCATAAACGCAACATTTTCATAGGCGAGTGATTAAACTATCAAACTACACCATTTAAACTCATAATTCCCCAATTTCAAGAATTAAACCAAATTCCCCAATTTTCCCCAAATTAATTATACAAATTAATTTATTACAATAACTAGGGTTTTTCCCAAAATTACCAAATAACCCCCAACATATCAAACTACCAAAGCTTAGAACAAAACTTATAATATGGAGTAGGAAATCCCTACCTCGAAGCGAAGAACTCAAATGGAGAAGATGACGAAAATCCAAAGTGCTCCAAACCCAAGATTATTCAGATTAAAAGGAAGCCCTCGACTCACTCTATCTTTTTAATAAAGGATCTAGGGTAGAAATACACTCTAAGTAGATCAAACCTAAGAGAAAAGGTGAGTGGAGGGAGAGAAAACTCAGAACTAGGGTTTTAGGATAAAAAAGAATGTAAAAAAAACGTTTTAAAAACCGCTGTTGCATATTTATACCCGACAGGCTCGCTCGAGCGAAGTATTGGTCGCTCGAGCGACCAGACACAAGAATGACTCGCTCGAGCGAAGAAAGTCTCGCTCGAGCCAAGAATACAATGCTTCAGGTCTGCAACCCAGAAGCACGCTCGAACGATAGAATGCTCGCTCGAGCGAAGAACTCGAAACTCGCTCGAGCGAAGGAAAGCTCGCTCGAGCCAACAAATACAGCTCTCAGGTCTATACTAGACACAATCTTTCGCTCGAGCAAATAAACCCTGGCTCGAGCGAAGGACCAAAAACATAAGGCTCGCTCGAGCGACAAACTGCTCGCTCGAGTGAAGGACCAAAATTCTGGGCAGCAACCCTTTGCTCCCAAACACTCCCAACCTGTAACAAACCTGACCAATACATCCTATAACTCAAAAATAAGGAATTAAAAGACGACAACAACAAATATATAATGACAGAATCTACGGAACGTAAGTCCGGATACAACCACCAACTGGGAAAAGACCAGGGTCGCTATACTAAAATAGTTGAGTATTTATACTAATTAGCATTTTAGAGCAAGAAAGACACTTCGCATTAGTACCTATAGTTACCCAAATAGACCTTCAATTATGTTATGCTCCCATAATTCTTCATAAACGGTTCAAGTTCACCATCATGATAACGAAAACTCAACCTTTCAATTCATCAACACATCGGAAGTAGGCGTATCTCCAAGACTTCTTTAACACCAAACTACCACAAACAGCCCAAAACCCACCACAAACCGCAATGCCATGCTGTTGGCACTAAAAATTATTTTTGCTAACACATGCTAAGGTAGAAGCCCAAGTTTTTGTTATCATCTTCATCTTTGTGAGCCTTAGCACGTTGGTTTCCATCAGCATCATTATCATCGGGCATTAGGCACTTGGTCGACCATGGAGGCCCACAAAGTTCTGGGTTACCCTTGTTAATGGAAGGATCAATGAAGGTTTAGAACTAGTTGCTGGAGGGAATTGGTCTGGACAAATTGTTAAATGACAAGTTCAAATTGCTCAGTGAAGTCCTAGAGGACATGGTTGGAGGAATTGGACCTAAAAGGTGGTTGCATGAGAGGTCAAGTGTTTCTAACCATTGTAAGCTTCCAATCTTCTCTGATATTTTCCCTTTCAATTGGCTGTGGGATAAATTTAAGGTTCCCAAGGTTGGGAGATTTGTTATTAGTTTTGGGATCTCTCCCTGAAAATTATTGCTCGACAAGTCAATGATATTTACCAACTCAAGAGTCAAGGTACATAACAATTGTCTTCCTTTCATAACCAATTCCATTTCCATTTGTTGATCATAGAAGTCACTACTAGAGGGTTTATATGGACTATATGATATCAAGGAATTCAGAAGCGGTTGAAACTTAAATCCACTAGAGACGCTCTAGAAAATATTAATGAATTGGGAAGCACTCCATGTATCCAATTACCATAAAGATCTAACCAAAAAATGTGTGGCGATAACTCCCAAAGCCAATACGGTATTGTTTCTGAAATGGCAACGTCTGAGCCTTACAAAAGAAAGTTGTTTTTGATTACTTGGCCATGCTGGAAAGCTGGGACCTAATCGACAGTTCCGGACTATGATGTCTGTTAGGCTAAAGGCCCATTTGTTTCCAGAGGCAAAATGGAAGGGATTCATAGTGAGAGGATTGATAGTAAGGAGATTAAGTAAAATTGTGTTTGTTTTGATGATAATTGTTGGTGTAGGGATTGTTAAATTTATTTTATATAAATAAATATAAAATAATAAAACAAATAAAAAAAACAAAAACATTAAACATTAATGTTCAAAAAAAAAAAAAAAAAGACCAACGTGTAAAAAATTTAAAAAATAAGTAAAAATAAATAAAACTATGATTTTTATTTAACAAAAAAAAAATGAAACATTAATGTTCAAAACAAAATGCCCAACATGTAAAAAATAAAAAAATAGTATGGCGGACTAATTTCTAATACCAAGTCCCACAGGCCTATCCTAATCCCCTTCCAAGTGGATTCGTAATAGGGGATTCGTAGTCCGAAGGGGATTACGAATCCCTTCTCCATCTCTCAAAACAAACATGATATTAATGGGTTCTACCTCACTATAAATCCCAATCTCCTCCCTATAACCCAAAACAAACGGGGAGGAACCCATTCGTGGTTCATAATGAAGATTAAACTTTTGTTCGATGATGATATTATGAAACTTTGCAGTTTTGTGAGGCCTTGCAAATGATTTTGGGATAGAGCACCTCCCCAGTAATTGTTATCAAGTGATAAGAAGTTTAAGTTTGCAAGTTTTCCGATGCCCTGGGGTCTGGACCCATTCATTTGATAGGAGAGACGTCTAATGCCTCAAATTTCGGCAACCTTCCAATAGATTTTGGGATCGGGCCTATGATTAAGTTAGAAGAAATTACAAGGTGTCTTAAGTTCTGAAGGTGTGCTAGTGAATAATCTGGCAACTGCCCTCTCACTTGGTCATACTCTAACCGTAACTCCTCTAAGCTATTGTTGCTGCATTCAACCAAACCCCCTATAAGTTGTCACCACTAATTTGATTTTTTGCTAAACCTAGAGTTCTCAAGTTACAGAGGTTTCCCCATGGGATATCAGAAACAGGGGCCTTCATATAACTATTAAAAAGACCTAGATCCAAAAGTGTACTTATGTTAAACAACCATTGAGGAATTGAAGAGTTGAAATTGTTATCAGAGAGATCAAGGACGGAAAGGGAAGTGAAATTGATGTTTGGTACACAGTGAGGTAAGTTAAGAAGTTCACAGCTTTGCAATCTCCATTCTGACAGAGGAGTAAGCATATTAAGGGCTTGCAGCCAATTAGTACTTGCCATAGTGAGGTTCACATATCCAAGATTAAGATATTTTAGAGAAGATAGACCAGCCAACTTGAAAGTGCAGAGAGATTGAGGTAACTCAACTTTTTAAGTGAACCCATGAAATTTGGGATTAAAATTCCATGGAAATTATTCATGCTTAGGTCCAAATAATTCAAATATTTCAAGTCGAGCAAGGAGGCACTTGCCTCACCACCTAAATAGCAATATTTTAGGTCCAGTGTTACGACATTGCCAATCTGGTTGTTGCATAGCCTATGCCCATCCACGTACAACGATCGTTGCCTACCCAAGAAGAAAGTAGACCATAAGGATCTGTGAGGCCTTTTTTGAATTCAAGAAGTTCTTTCCTTTCAATCTCTTTGCAATTGGGATTGGAATTGCTAGAGTTGGAACTGAATTTCCTGGCTTCAAGGGAAAGAAATATGAAAAACAAAGGAAGGATAAGGAAACAAAGTTGGAAAGAAGTATTAGCCATGTTTACCATGATATATTGTTCAAACTTATGTTCAACACAAATCTATATATATGCAATTTGTGAGAATTACAGGTTGACTCAAAGTTCACTTACATAGAAATGGACCACAATACATTTTAGAAAAGAAAAAAAAAAAAAAAAGACATTTGTATCTAATTATACATGCATTAAATTCAATGTTTGTCTACATTTTGTTGGAAATGGTTTAGAAAATCTGGGTTAATAATATAATTTTTTCCTAACTTTGGTCTATTATTTAGGTGGGACCTGTGCGTCAATTTTCACGGGTCAAAGTGGTAATGCGTTCTATGTCGCGTTGTGATTCACGTGGTATATTTGGTTGCTCAAAACCATTACCGAGTGAATGGGAAATTGAAGCCAAAGTATGCTCCATGGAAATGGAGTTTTGGTGAAAAATCCTTAAAGGTTTGAATAAGGCTTGTCTCATATTGATTTGGTGGGAAGTTTTGAATGGGTTTATAAGGCATGGGATTGGAACTTGGGGTGTGCCCCAAGTGGTACCCAAGTGTTTTAGAGAGGAAGGTTATGAGCAAAATGGACTAAACCTATTGGACCCAAAAATCACCACACATGCGCGCCGCCATCCGTCTGTCCGTCCGGTCGAGCGGGCTGGGCCTGGGCATGGGTGTGTGGTTGGGCTTGTTTGGCCCAATATCTATCTTTTTGGGCAAAAAACATTTGAATTTAATCTTATTTTATTTTTTGGTAAAATAAAATTCAGAATTCAAATTAATTCCAGAATTAAACTGGTCCAGTTTTACTGTACACCCAAACAGGGCCCTTCCCGTTTTTTATCTGTTTGAATTAGGGGTGCAACTCGGGCGGGCTCAACCCGAGCAACCCGAGCCCAGCCCGAGTTTTTTTAGGGCTTGGGCAACTATATCTTGTAATCTGGACGGGCCTGGGCAGATTTTTGATGCCCGAATTGTAATTCGGGCCGGGCTTGGGCAGAACCAATGGCCAACCCGAGCAACCCGAACCCGAATTGAATTTAATATATTATATAAATTATATGATATATAATATATAATATATATATATAATTTAATAAATTATATAATATATATAAATTAAGTAAAAGAGTTAGTCTTAATTTTTAATTTTTATTTTTTGGTGACCAGAAAATAACTTTGAATAATTCTCAATTCTTTGTTAATTATCAATTCTACCTGCAGGTTTCAAAACAAATCTACCTACAAGTTTCTGGGCAATTCGGGCAATTCGGGCTAACCCGAGTTCAAAATACAAAGCTTAGGCCGGGCTTGGGCAGCAAAGCTCGGGTTCATGTTCGGTCTTGGGCGGGCTTGGGCACTGCTCTGGGCAATTCGGGTCGGGCTTGGGCAGACCCCCAACCCGACCGAACCTGCCCGAGTTGCACCCCTAGTTTCAATCTTTGAACCCAACAAATTCAAATCTGTTTAAATTCAAAACCAAACAGGTCTCATACCTGTTCAAACAGGTTTGTACCTCTTTAATTCAAAACCTGCAGCCACCACTACATCTATAAATAGGACAGCCCTCATTTGATGTTTATACATTGATTATTTTCGTCCTTAAGAGCTCTACAAATTTATTCTTCATTTTGTTGCATTTAATTTTTCTGAGAAAGAGTATAAACACTTAGTGTGTTCGTTAGGCAAACAATTTGTAGTGCTGCTATTATTTGTAGTTGATCATTTCATCCTGAGAGATAGACGTCACATTCTGAAAGCACCGTGGAGAGGACGAATCTGTCTTAAGGACACAGTGTCAAACACTGGACTTGATCAGATATTTATTAGAAGAAATTAATCAAGTAAGTTGTTTAATTTATTATTCTGTTTTATTTGTTTTAAATCAGATTTTAATTTTGTTTTTGTAACAAAATAAAATCTGTTTTTATTTATTTATTTCTAGTTTGATTTTTGTAATCAAACAAATTCTCTCTTTTCCTTTATTTATTTATATTCTTGTTGTTGTTTAGTACACAACAGAATATTATTTATTTAAATATAGTGAAGATTGTCCAATAATCTTAAGACAGATTATTTTTGGTGTCTTCATTGTATTTAATTTTCTGTGATTTCATAAAGACATATTCTGGTTAAAAAAACAAATAGTGATTTATGCTATTTGACAGATAGTAGTAATATACTGTTTCTTTTCTTTGACAACTAGTAATAATATACTGGTGTCATTAACAATTGCAGAATATTAATTTGTGTTACAGAAAATTATTGTGGTATTTTATTTTTCTAGTTTTAGTAACAAGGAAAATAAAATTATTTTGTGTAATAATTTATTTTCTGGTTTTAGTAACTAGAAAATAAATTTGTGTTTTAATTTTTTCTGATTTTTGTAATCAGAGATTATGGCTACTGCAACTGAAACAGCAACTGGTAGTGGTACTCCGATTGTTACACCAACACCAGTCCCTATCTAGAACCATGTTCATGTACCAGTAAATCATGGAGAAAAATGGAAAAAATTTAACGGTACTGAGTTTAAGAGATGGCAGCAGAAGATGCTGTTATATCTCACAACTCTTAATTTGGCCCAGTTTCTCCATGAAGAGGCTCCAGCACTTAAAGAGGATGAAAATGATCGACAAGTTGTTGCCGCTGTAGATGCTTGGAAACATTCAGATTTCCTGTGCAGAAACTACATCCTCAATGGCCTTGATAATATACTGTATAATGTATACAGTCCTCTAAAAACAGCAAAAGAATTGTGGGATTCTTTGGAGAAGAAATACAAGACAGAGGATGCCGGCACGAAAAAATTTGTTGTCGGTAAATTTCTAGACCTTGTTATGGTAGACTCCCAAACGGTAATTTCTCAAGTTCAAAGTTTTCAATTAATTTTACATGATATTCATTATGAGGGTATGTCTCTAAGCGAGTCTTTCCAAGTCGCTGCTTTAGTGGAAAAGTTGCCACCGACTTGGAAAGATTTCAAAAATTATTTAAAACATAAACGCAAAGAGATGACCATGGATGAACTTATTGTAAGACTGAGAATTGAGGAAGATAGCTGAAAGGCTGAAAAGAGGAATGGGAAAAATCCCATTGAGTCCAAGGCTAATGTGGTTGAACAAGTTCATAAACCACATAACAAAAAGAGGAAGTTTACTGGAGATGGTCCTAAACAAGGTGATAGCAGCAAGAAGTTCAAAGGAAAATGCTATAACTGTGGCAAAACTGGACATCGAGCTTCTGACTGCCGCCGCCTTAAGAAGAATCATGGAAATACAAGCAAGAAGACTACCAATCAGGCCAATGTAACTAACCTAGATTACATCTCTGACAGAGTGAATGACATCAACCTCTCTGCTGTGGTGTCTGAGGCTAACTTGGTTGGAAATCCCAAAGAGTGGTGGGTTGACACTGGAGCAACTCGTCACATATGTGCGGACAAGAAGATGTTCACTACCTATAATGAGGCTGTAAATGGTGATCAACTTTTCATGGAAAATTTTTCTACTTCTACTGTGGCTAGACAAGGGAAAGTGATCTTGAAAATGACATCAGGGAAAGATCTTACCCTCAACAATGTACTGCATGTACCTGACATCCGGAAGAATTTAGTTTCTGGTTCTTTGTTAAGTAAAAATGATTTTAGGCTTGTTTTTTAGTCTGATAAATTTGTATTAACAAAGAGTGGTATTTATGTTGGTAAGGGATTCATGATTGATGGTCTCTTTAAGTTGAATGTAATGACAGTTGTACCGAAAGTTACTGTGAATAAGAATAACACATCTTTTACTTATATTCTTGAGTCGAATTTATGGCATGGTAGATTAGGACATGTAAATTATGATGCTTTGCGTAGATTAATTGGTTTAGATTATATACCAAAGTTTGAAATTAATCCTAATCATAAATGTGAAATTTGTGTAGAAGCAAAACTAACTAAGGCTCCATTTAAATCGGTTGAAAGGAATACAAAACCTCTAGAATTAGTTCATACTGATGTATGTGATCTAAAATTTGTTCAAACTAGAGGAGGCAACAAGTATTTCATAACATTCATCGATGATTGCACAAGATATTGTTATGTTTATTTACTTAGAAGTAAAGATGAAGCCTTAGAAATGTTTAAACTCTACAAAACAGAAGTTGAAAATCAACTTGGTAAAACCATTAAAATGGTTAGAAGTGATAGGGGTGGTGAATATGATGCACCATTAAATGAATTTTGTGCACAACATGGCATTATTTACCAAACTACAGCACCCTATTCTCTTCAGAAAAATGGAATTGCTGAAAGAAAGAATAGAACCTTAAAAGAAATGATGAATGCCATGTTACTAAGTTCAGGCTTACCACAAAACTTGTGAGGGGAAGCAATATTGTCTGCTAATTATGTTCTTAACAGAATACCCCACAAGAAAACCAACAGCACTCTTTATGAATTGTGGAAAGGTCGACTACCTTCCTATAAATACTTAAAAGTGTGGGGGTCTTTGGCAAAAGTTGAAGTTCTTGTTCCTAAAAAGACTACGATTGGACCAAAAACAGTAGATTGTGTGTTTATTGGTTATGCTCAAAATAGTAGTGCATATGAGTTTCTGACTTATAAGTCAGAAATGCTTGATATAAATGTGAACACTATTATAGAGTCAAGAAATGCTGTGTTTTTTGAACATGTCTTTCCTTACAAGAAAGGACAGGAATTAAATTCACAGAAAAGAACTTATGATTGTACACAAAGTCAAGAGACTAATGGCAATCAAACACAAGAGACCAGTAATGGTCTCGACCAATAGGATTTAACTGATGATGAACCAAGAAGAAGTAAGAGAGCAAGAACATCAAAATCCTTTGGTCCAGATTTCCTAACATACCTGTTAGAAAATGAACCTCAAAGCTTTAAGGCAGCAATGGCAGGTCCTGAAGCACCTTTGTGAAAAGAGGCTATTAATAATGAAATTGAATCCATTTTGCAAAATCATACTTGCGAATTGATGGATCTTCCACCAAGTTCTAAACCTCTTGGATATAAATGGATATTCAAAAGAAAAATGAAAGCAGATGGTTCAATTGACAAGTATAAAGTAAGACTTGTAGTTAAAGGTTACAGACAAAAGGAAGGTCTAGACTATTTTGACACATATTCCCTTATAACTAGAATAACATCCATTCGCATGCTTATTTCTATAGCAGCGTTGTTTAATTTAGAGATACATCAAATGGATGTTAAGATACCTTTCTTAAACGGTGATCTAAATGAAGAGATCTATATGGATCAACATGAAGGGTTTGTAGTACCAGGCAAGAAAAGAAAGTTTGTCGGTTTGTAAAATCTCTTTATGGATTAAAACAAACACCTAAGCAATGGCATGAAAAATTTGATCATGCAATGCTTACTAATGGGTTTAAGATAAACGAATGTGACAAATGCGCCTATGTTAAAAACACTGACCAAGGATATGTCATAGTTTGTCTTTATGTGGATGACATGCTTATCATTGGAAGTAGTCAAAACATGATCAAATCAACTAAGCAAATGCTTAACAAAAGATTTGATATGAAAGATATGATTAGGAATGAAAATTACTAAAACATCTGACGGATATGCATTATCTCAATCACATTATATTGAGAAAATTCTTGGTAAATTTATTAAGGATGACATGAATTTAGCTAGAACACCTGTAGACGTCAATCTTTATTTATCAAAAAATAAAGGTGATGCAGTGTCTCAGTTAAAATACTCCCAAATCATTGGAAGCCTAATGTACCTAATAAATTGTACTCGTCCTGATATAGCTTATGCTATCAGTAAATTGAGTAGGTACACTAGTAACCCCGGAGAAGACCATTGGAAGACAATCATTCGGGTTCTTAGATATCTAAGATTCACCCGTGATCATGGTTTGAACTTTACTCGATATCCAACAGTACTTGAAGGTTATTGTGATGCAAATTGGATATCGGATACTAAAGATTCAAAATCCACAAGTAGATATGTCTTTACTCTGGGAGGCGTTGCTGTTTCTTGGAAATCCACGAAACAAACATGCATCGCACGATCCACAATGGAATCCGAGTTCATTGCTTTAGACAAAGCAGGAGAAGAAGCAGAATGGCTTCGTCACTTCTTAGAAGACATTCCAATGTAGCCAAAACCTGTGCCAGCTATTTGCATTCATTGTGATAGTCAATCTGCAATAGACAGGGCACAGAATCATAGGTATAACGGTAAGTCACGACATATTCGTCGTCGACATAATACCGTTAGGCAATTGTTGTCAAATGGAATAATCTCAATAGATTATATAAAATCCAAAGAGAATATTGCGGATCCGTTAACAAAAGGTTTGACAAAAGAGCTAGTGTATAGTTCATCGAAGGGGATGGGATCAAAGCCTATTACATAAGAGTCGTCATAATGGTAACCCTACTTATATGACTGGAGATCCCAAGAACTAAGTTCAAAGGGACAACTAAGTTATGTGTGGCTCACCAGAAATCACCAAGGGATTAAAATTTCTTACCCATTCCTATGGTGAGAGTGATATCTACAACATATGTTGTATGCAGGGGTATAAGGATAAGCTTTGCTTTTAATGATTACTTATATCTTGATTGAGGCATAAAATCAAGACGAGTATAAGGAGATACTCACAATAAGAATCACCTATATGAGTGTCGAACTGGGGCCGGTTCTATGAGAATGCAAAAGGCTAAATTCTCTAGAAACACTCATGAAAACCAGGAGCGTTCAAGGCCAAAATGAACACAACAGTGAGAACCACGATGTGTTAGAAGATATTTTGTGTGAAATCTATTGTCTTGGCTTACACAAACGGCTGAACAATTCAAGGCATCGCGTCTATTGGTTAGCTAGTAAGTTCGATAGGTTATCACTAGGGAAGGTTCAAGGACGAAAGCTACCTATCCTGATGCAAGATATTTTTGACTTATACTCTTTCGATATAGTTTGCATATTGTTGCATTTCCGTTGTCATCAAATTCCATTAATGTGGGGGATTTTTGGAAATGGTTTAGAAATTCTGGATTAATAACAGAATTTTTTCCTAACTTTGGTCTATTATTTAGGTGGGACCCGTGCGTCGATTTTCGCGGGTTCAAGTGGTAACGCGTTCTATGCCGCGTTGTGATTCACGTGGTATATTTGGTTGCTCAAAACCATTACCGAGTGAATGGGAAATTGAAGCCAAAATATGCTCCATGGAAATGGAGTTTTGGTGGAAAATCCTTAAAGGTTTGAATAAGGCTTGTCCCACATTGATTTGGTGGGAAGTTTTGAATGGGTTTATAAGGCATGGGATTGGAACTTGGGGTGTGCCCCAAGTGGTACCCAAGTGTTTTAGAGAGGGAGGTTATGGGCAAAATGGACTAGACCCATTGGACCCAAAAATCACCACACACGCGCGCCGCCGGCCGTCCGTCCGTCCGGTCGGGCGGGCTGGGCCTGGGCATGGGTGTGTAGTTGGGCTTGTTCGGTCTAATACTTATCTTTTTGGGCCAAAAACATTTGAATTTAATCTTATTTTAGTTTTTGGTAAAATAAAATTCAAATTCAAATTAATTCCGGAAATAAACTGGTCCGGTTTTACTGTACACCCAAATAGGGCCCTTCCCGTTTTTTATCTGTTTGAATCTTTGAGCCCAACAGATTCAAATATGTTTAAATTCAAAACCAAACAGGTTTCATACCTATTCAAACAGGTTTGCACCTGTTTAATTCAAAACCTCTAGCCACCACTACATCTATAAATAGGACAACCCTCATTTGATGTTTATACATTGATTATTTTCGTCCTTAAGAGCTCTACAAATTTATTCTTCATTTTGCTGCATTTAATTTTTCTGAGAAAGAGTATAAACACTTAGTGTGTTCGTTAGGCAAACAATTTGTAGTGCTGCTATTGTTTGTAGTTGATCATTTCATCTTGGGAGATAGACGTCCACATTCTGAAAGCACCGTGGAGAGGACGAATCTGTCTTAAGGACACAGTGTCAAACACTGGACTTGATCAGATATTTATTAGAAGAAATTAATCAAGTAAGTTGTTTAATTTATTATTCAGTTTTATTTGTTTTAAATCAGATTTTAATTTTATTTTTGTAACAAAATAAAATATGTTTTTATTTATTTTTAGTTTGATTTTTGTAATCAAACAAATTCTCTCTTTTCCTTTATTTATTTATATTCTTGTTGTTGTTTAGTACACAACAGAATATTATTTATTTAAATACAGTAAAGATTGTCCAACACATTTCACTCGTTGTCTTCATAGCTGGGGATTTTGACTCAGTTGTACCCTCAAACTAGAAACTAATTACTTACTGGAAATAACTGTCTACATACTAGTATCTTCTATATTTCTCCGTATTTTATTTTGAGGTTCTAACTCTGGACCCACAACGATGATCCAAACAGTTGTTCTTGTAAATCTAGCAGTTAAAAATCATCAACGTAAAAAATTAGCTTTATCGGATATCAACAATAAATGAACAAATTGTATTTTATTTTATGAAATGGATAGTTTAATTTTAAACTAATAGTTGTCGGCTATATTTAAAAACAAAATACAATTTATTCATGTGTTTAGTGATGTCTAATGACATTGATTTTTTGCACAACTCATCTTTATTGCTAGGTTTACGAGATGAACACTTGGATCATTGTCGGCCTAGGGTAGAATTTTTTTTACTTCTAGATTTTTTATTTTATTTTTAAATCATGTAAGAAATATTAACCTGTATTTTTTTGAATGTGCATCGACTAAAAGTTTAATGACTCAAATATAAAAATTTAAAATTTGAAATTATATATGATTGGGAAAAGATAAAATAATAGTTTTTTTTTTTTTTTTAACATATGAATAAATAAGCAATGCAAATTATCGGGAAAAAAATTAATCCATTTATTTCAATTAAAAAAATTCAAATAATAAATGCATTACTTAAAATGATAAATTTTACGTTGTTTATATAGTGTGGAATAAGTCTTATATTAAATTATTAGGATGTTAAGTATTTTATCAATGGAAATTATTTTTTTTTTTCATTAAATGATTTAATAATGTATTAACAATTTAAGGGTTTTATTTAATATTGCATGAAATTTAAAATTTTTATTAAATAATGCTAAAATAAGTATGGGTCTTTAATAATATATATATGGAAAACTTTAAGGGAAGTGAGTAAAATTTCTCATATGAATAAATAAAGTAACTAATGAGCAATATCGTCATTTTTAATATTATAACCTATGACATCAATATGACATTAGCAAATTTTATTAATGGCTTAACAAAGTGTAACAATGAAGGAATCTTGATAATAATTTTAAAAGTAAAAAAAGTTAGTGTAATTATTAAAATAATATGAGAAGTCACTGTAATTGTCAAAAATCTCAAGAGTGGTAAGTGTAATTTGCCCCCACAAAGAAATCTCACTTTGAATGGATTTATTCAAACCATTTTTTATGTATACTAATGGCTTCATTGAAACAATTCTTTATTGAAATGATGTCGGTTGATTTTTAATAGATACTAGAAATTTACCAGTGCATTGGCTCGTACGACACACGTAACAAATGATTTTTTTTTTAATATTTAATAAATTTAATTAAATTATTTAAGTTTTTGTTCATGTGTGTATGTATATATGTGAAATTATTTTAGAAAGTATGTTACAACTTATGTAATATAGGAGAAGAATTTTAACATTATCATGCTATAAAAACTCAAATAAAAAAATGTGATAAATTTTATAGAGAAAGACTACTATAGCCACTCAGACTCTTAGTTAAATAATAATAGTAGTAGTAGGATAGTTTTTTAGATTGAAGAAATGAAATTGAGCAGAAATCAAATATTTTTATGAAAAATTTCATATAATAGAGATTAATTTCATAAAATTTAAACTTGTGGAGAAAAATTTTAATTTTTTATCTTTAACTGAAAATAAATTTTTTTTGATACAGTTCGTTAACATGACATAAACTACATACAGACGAAAATGATACTACAAAATAACATGAAAAATAAATGAAACAAGTTAGTCAAAAAATAAATTAATGTTTAAATAATTTTAATATGAACTAAAATGACACGACACGAATACAAAATCACTTTGGTCAAATTTGGACCCACTCTGGTGAAGGGAGAGTTAATGGCTTGACTAGTAATGTAGAAATTCAAGTGGAAGCCTTGGCACCATATAAAGATTATTATTTGTGAGATCTAAAATTAGAATTATTGACCGTAGTTTCTACAAATGTTTGAAATTTAATCTATGGTCTGAGATTCTTTCTATCTCACTCTCTACCCCATTCCACACGATAAGATGAATCAAACAAAATTGGAGAGGAATCACACAATGAAATTGATTTTTCTTTATAAGTGCACTCCTGTTTGTTTATAAAAATTAATCATAAAATCAAAGAATGAATAAGAATCAAGAATCAACAAAATTTTACAAAACTTATAAATAAGGTCCACTTTTGAAAAAAATTTATCAATTTATATATATTCTATGTAGGATATATTTTAAAAATGCACATCGTAACAGTTTCTAATAGAGAATAATATTTTTAATATTTCTCAACTCTTCTGTGTTGATTGGGCTAGCCAATTGGCATCAGGTGCCTACTTTTTTGTTGTTTGTTTTTTTGGAATCATGTAAAGAAGATAAGATTGGCTACGGATGGTTTAAATTGATAATAATTTTTTTATCTTTTTTTTTTTTGCTCTTGTGAATAAGGGGCACTAATATGGACACCGAGTACAACAATTTTGAAAAAATTAAGATATGAGTAGGGGAGGGACACAACACACATAACTAATTACAGATTTTTATTTGCTTTGGATATAAATTTGGGATACAAAGATGTATTTTTATTTATTTTTTTCTACTTTTCTTCTTCTTTATTTTTAGGAAAAATTATGTAAATAGTCCCTATAGTTTACACAATGTATCAATTTAGGTCAAGTTTGGCATATAGCCAAAAAGCTAAAAAGCCAAAAAATTACTCAAAAAGTTAAAAAGTTAACACTATTCACCAAAAGTCAACAATTACGGCTGTACAACTCCCAATTCGAATTTTTCCCTACAAATCAATTTTTACAATTTTTTATTACAAATTTTTTCATAAAAAGTCAAAAAGTTAACCCAAACATCCATATTTTCAACCTCAATTTTTTAGTCCAAAAAGACAAAAAGTGCACTTATTTAGGACACCGCAAACAATCCCTTAACGGATTGTGTCATTTTAGACCAATAAATAACGGTTGTTAAGTTAATTTAACGGAAAGTCAAACAATGTGTCAATTTGGTCCTTATATTTTCCACAATGTGTCAATTTAGTCCCTGTCAAAATCGAGAAAATTGAAACTACAATGACCAAATTGACATATCGTGTAAAGTACAGGGACCAAATTGACACATTGTTTGACCTTCCGTTAAATTAATTTAACAACCGTTATTTATTGGACTAAAATGACACAATCCGTTAAATTAAGGGACAAAATCAAGCAAATTGAAAATACAGGGACCAAATTGACACATCGTGTAAACTACAGAGACTATTTGCATAATTTATCCTTATTTTTATATATTTTATTTTGACTCCAAATCAATTTTCTAAAATTATTTTTTAAAAAAAAAACTCACAAACGTAGACATATCCAAACACAAGACACATGTGTCCATACAGTGCCTTCATCGTATCTTGAAAAGAAAAAAAAAAAAAAAACAATTAAAAAAATTGTCAAATGATGTGACGTGTCTAACACACGAACATGCATATGGTCAGTTTGTCAAAATTAGATACATGACAACACCACCTATTTTAAAGTGTACATGCTTCATAAGTCCTACTATGTAGTCCTACATGGAGAAAGAGAGAGAAGACAGTGTAGTAGGTTTTAAAAGGGCCAGCTCAATGCGTTCGAAAGCAAATCTTTCTCGGCCTTTTAGCTAAGATCAAGTGTAGTATATGTTTTTATTAGTTTAATGTCTGATATGTGGGCCACTGGCCTACTTGATGTTAAGTTAATTTTTCCATGGGGAAGGCCCATTATAATAGCTTTCTATTGAGCTTGCAAGTGTTGCCTTGGCTTTGCACTATTACCGACCCACCCTACCCAATGCTAGTATTAAATTTTGAAAATGGATAGGTTCAAATAAGTTGAAGCCCATCAATCTCTTGAAAGTTTAAGGAAGAGTTACAGGTCGGTCCTTTGGGCTAGACTTAATTCCTATGAGGTCCTGACTTAAAAAGATTTAGCACATCTTCCTATTTTAGCTTTGACATTCAGTCCAAACAAAGAAGTCACTCAACCGTTCTACTCTCTCTCTCTCTCTCTGTGTCAGAACTGTTCGAATCTCTCTCTCTTAACCAGCCACCGAAGACCACTCATTATTGACCTTTGATGACTCCTTTGGCCTTCATCTTTGACTACCGGCAGCCATTACTGACTTCCAGCAACTACCTCCGAACTTTGACAATATTTTTTTGTGTGGCCATTTTCTATCTCTACCATGTCAATACCGCCAGTACCCTCTCAAACAAGGTGGCAACAAGAGAAAAAGAGAAGAAAAATGATTAAGAAATGAAGGAGAGAGATGTGGAATCCTTACCAGAAAATAATTCTTCACATTCGTATTAACACAAAGAATCAAAGAAAAATCTAGTGAAAAAATTTATGATTGACACATTCAGTGATAAATTTAACCATTGTCTACTTGTTGAAAATTACAAAATCTCATCGTCATCGGCACCACAAATCAACACAAAGATTCAAATACATATTTAGTGATAAATTTATCACTAATAGACACATTCACATAAATTTCTCACTGACTGTTTGTTAAAAAATTATAAAAAGAAAATCTCATCATCATCGTCACAAATCAATACAAAGATTCGAAGACATATTCAGTGACAAATTTATCACTAATAGACACATTCATTGATAAATTTCTCACTGACTGTTTGTTAAAAAATTACACAAAGAAAATCTCATTATCATCGTAACAAATCAACACGAGATTCAAAGACATATATCAGTGATAAATTTATCACTGATATACTAAACCCTTGTTTTCAACAGATTTGGTTTGAGAGAAATAAAGAGGGAGGGAGGGAGAGAGATGTGAGATTTGGAGAATTAATATTGCTTGTAGTCGTTTGAAGTTGATTTCACAGTAGAAACAACTAGATCAATGTAGATCTAGGACGGAGTATAGATCGACGATGACATAGTGTAAATCGGCGATGGCGAAGGTGGTTGGTAAACAGTGGCAGTGAATTAGAGTTGGTGAAGTACAGATCGGCGACGGTGGAGATGGTTGGTGAACGATGGTGGTGGTAGTGGCCGGCGAAGGTGGTGGTGGTCAATGACAGACGACGGTGGTGGTGGTGGGTGGATGGCCATGGCCATGGTAACGGTGGTGGTATTTTCTAGAAAGAGAAAGAGAAAGAGATATGGAGAGAGAGAGAGAGAGAGAGAGAAGAAGAAGAAGAAGAAGAAGAAGAAGAAGGGCTTTCGAAAAATGATCAAGAGAGAGAAGTTAATAAAAATTAAGAGATTAAGATATTTTATTGAAGACAAACCAACAAGCCAGTTTAAATTTGAAACCCAACTTGAAAGTGCAAAAAGATCAAGATGGTGCAAATTTGATAGATTTCCAAGATGAGGAGGAATCATTCCACCAAAAGATGCATAAGAGAGATCGAGGTAGCTCAACTTTTCAAGTGAGCCTAAGAAATTTGGGATTGCAATCCCTTGGAAATCATTCATGCTTAGGTCCAAGTAATTCAAATATTTCAAGTTAAGCAAGGAGGAACTTACCTCACCACCCAAACAAGACGAGTTGGTTGCAGGTGCATAACCAATTTTTTTGTCATAACATTCACCAAGGTTTCAAAATCTTCCGCGCTACAACATTGCCAGTCTGGTTGCTGCAACCTACGCCCATCCACGTACAACAATCATTGCCTACCTAAGAAGAAAGTAAACCAGAAGGATCTGTGAGACCTTTTTTGAATTCAACAAGTGCTTTCCTTTCAATCTCTATGCAACTGTGTTTGGAATTGCTAGAGTTGGAACTGAATCTACTGGCTTCAAGGGAAACAAACATCAAAAACAAAGGAAGGAAAAGAACAAGTTGAAAACAACTGTTGGCCATTCTTACCATGATACAACTCCAAGTTTTGTCCAACACAAACCTATTATATATGCAATAATGCAGGAAATATTATGTAGCATGGGTACTCCAAAAATAGTATTGTACGAGTACCGGGTACTTACTGGGTGCGGGTTTGCATACCGGTACAGCAGTATGTGTACCGGGTATGCCGAATACATGCCGGGTATGGCAAATACATTTAGGTACATCGTGGGTATGACACCAGCACGCTGTGGGTACGGCAAGTTCAGTTTTGTGTGTGTGTGTGTGTGTGTGTGCAACTGCTAGAATTTGTTGCAACCTTTATGGTTCTTCTTTCAATTTTGAAAATATCAAGTAATTTACTTCGAACATCCTTTACCATGAGTTATGGTTTTGCTTTTTTTTGCATCCTGTCTTAGGCAATCAAAAAAAAAAAAAAAAGAATTATATAATTTTTTAGACGAGCTATTCTCTTTTTACTTTTGATATTGAAACTTCGATTTGTATGTTGGATGTTTAGTTAAAAAAAAAAAATAAAAAAAAAAATAAAAATCAAATAAAATAAAATAAAATAAAATTGACGTATCCCAGCCGTACCCATATTCTATTTTTTAAAAAATTTGTCGTATCGATATACCCGTATCGTACTCGTACTTGTATCCATACCCGCAACCCGTGCTTCATCAAGGAAATATAGAATGTTTCATGGAATCTACCAGTCAGCAACAAACTGTTTATCCTTTAAAATTCAAAAAGTATATGTACATATAAATAAAACATAAAATTTCACACAAATGTGGACTTCCAGTCTTCATAGCTGAGAATTTTGACTGGCATTAGTCAATTGTACCCTGAAACTTCGTAACATCTTTTTCTTAATTCCCTTGTTCTGATTTTCCATTAAAATAAATAAATAAATAAATAAACCACTAACCTCTTCTTCCTTTAATTTATATGTTTATCTATTTTTCAATTCAATTATTTTTAGAATAAAGTTATAAGTACTAATTAGTATATCAATTAGTATACTAATAGATGATATGATATAATTTTGGGTTAATTACACTAATAGTCCCCATAGTTTGGGACTTGTGTCACTTTGGTCCCTGACTTTTCAATTGTGACACATTTGACCCTGAATTTTGAATCTTGTTTCAAATAAGGACAATTGAAAATATTATTAGATTTTTCAAGGGTAAAATCGTCAATTTGATAAAATATAAACTAATTTGATAAAAATAAATGTCAAAAAAATATTTTTAATTTTTTTAAAATTATTTTTATCCACCAATGATAAAATTATGTAAAATTAATAAAAATTACATGATTAATTTTTTTAAATTAATTTTACATGATCATCGTCCAAACACATAATAAAAATTAATTTGGCAAAAAAAAAAAAATAAATGTCTAAGAGATTTATCAATTTTACATAATTTTATTTTTAGTAGATAGAAATAATTTTTAAAAATTCAAAAATATTTATTTGAAATTTATTTTTGTTAAATTAGTTTATATTTTATCAAATTGACAATTTTACCCTTGAAAAATCTAATTATATATTCAATTGTCCTTATTTGGAACAAGATTCAAAATTTAGGGTCAAATGTGTCACAATTGAAAAGTCAGGGACCAAAGTGACACAAGCCCCAAACTATAGGGACTATTTGTGTAATTTGCCCTATAATTTTAGAAGATTTAAATTTTTATAATTTGTATAATAGGCAAGATCCGTAATTTTAAAGTGATAAATTATTGTCATGACATATGTTAATATATTAATTGATGCGTATAACGCTAACACATGGTAAAATGGGCGTTTTTATTTACATATCACTCTTTTATTTTTTAAGGTTAAAAGGCAATTTCTGCCTTAGAGAATTTCTTACAATAAAAAAAGAATTAAGGGCACAAAAGTACATAAAATGTTAAAATAAAAAGATTAAAAAGATGTTAGTGAAAAACAAAAGCAGACAAGTCATGCCATATTTTTTGATAGCAACTGGCAGGCTGATAGACATAGACAAATGTTACAAAGACAGATGTGATAGTATCATTTTAGAATTATGAAATAAAATGATGAATTTTTAAATTTCAATGAATAAATATAAATAGATTATGAAGAGGATCATTTACAGCTCTGCACCAAGCATAAGCAAAACAAGGACAAGACCACTAGCCCAAGGGCGACGCCTAGGCCTAGTAACACTACGAGATTAGAACGTCAAACCCAAGCACGACTTTGGGCCGAGCTAGTGTTCAATGGCCCAAACTGTGTGGGCAAAGCCTTTACTTGAGCTAGAGAAGAACAACCAAGGGACCAAACATGGAAACCAAGTGTGATCTTAAGCCCAACGGACCGAGTGGTCCGAACCACACAATCCAAGTACGAACTTCGGCCCAGCGTAACTAAAGAGCATGACCAACTTGAATCAATGCGCTGAACCAACCATGAGAGCATCTTGTATGAACCAATGGCGAAAATTAACTTGCATCTAATACACGGAAGGAGCGCTTGATCTTCCGCGAGTAATGAAATTGCTTAACGGGTTCTTTGCCCTTCCCATTGAGGAGCAACCTAGCATTTCGACTGAATGCCAAGCGGTGAAGAGATAAACTTGGTGAGCAAGACAAACGGTCCTTATAAAAGGTAACCTCACTCTCCTTGATGCGGGATCAACCTCTTTACGCTCTAAACTGACTCATCTATTCAACCTTCTCTCTACAAAATTCTGTTACTGACTCGACCGTTGGAGGGGTTTCCGACCAACCCTCTGTCGGGCAGCCTAACCGTTTGTTCCTTGTGCAAGCCATCAACCATCGATGCACCAGGGTACGCCCACGAAATTCCATCTTACTCTATTGTGAAAATCAGTCTGCACAGATTACATAATTTTTTATAAAATTTATACATCATATATTTTTTAAATACAATGAGAAGAAAATAAAGTCCAATTCTATGTTAATAAATCAAATAATGTCGGTGGGCTGGAGGCTAATGTTTAGTTACAAGACAAAGGCTATGTTTGGCATGAAAGTTTGGATTGGGTTGGGTTTATTTTAGCCACAAAAAGATATAATAGATTTTTTAGCTCAATAAGACAAAATGTCACATTCAAACCATCATTTTTTTCTCACAAAATTCAAAAAAACCAAAAAGACTATGCCAAATGAGGTTTTTAGTCTCAAGCTAAAATAACCAAAAAGCAAAAAAACCAACCCATATCCTAAATGAAGGCAAATGCTATTTTCGCAATAAAAATTGTGGGGCCGTAAAATTTTATCAAAATTTTTACCTATGTGAATGTTTGGTAGAAATTTTAATAAAATATATAATATCTTTTTTAGTAATTAAAGTAGTTAAAAAGTTAAAAAATTATTATAGAAAAAAATTGATTCTTCTTATTTTTTATACGTTTTTCCGTAAAAAATTTAAAATTCACTTAAAATAGCCAATTCTCAAAACAATTTGATTATGAGATAACAGTGTTGATTATAAACTAAGGGTAAATTACACTTACTTCCCCTGAGATTTTTGACAAATATAGGGATCTTCCCCGTAGTTTCAATAATTATAGAAACATTCCTTACTTTTGCTGACAATATCAAGATTTTTCCAATATGTTAATTTAGCACAAACGCCGTTACTTTTCTATCTAAAATGATCATATTGAACCTTTGAACTAATAAGCTATTTAAATAAAAAATTTCACTACCTCCCCTGAGGTTTTGCATATATATTATTAAAGATCCATGCATATTTTATCTTACACCATAATAGTTTAATATAAGACCCTAATAATTATACAATACTTATAAGACTTATTTCACACTATATAAACAACAAAATATTTATCAATTTTAATTAATACATTTATTATTTAAATTTCTTTTTCTTTTTCTTTTTTTAAGTTGAAACAAATGGATTAAATTTTTTTTTTCTAGCAATTTGTCCTACTTATTTATTAATATGTAAGAAAATTATTTGTCCCTAAATTATTAAGATATTATTAACAAAAATTAATTTTTGCATTTGAGTCATTAAATTTCTAATCAACGCATATTTAAAAAAAAAATGCAGGTTATTCTTACATGATTAAAAAAATTAAAAAATAAATATAGAAGTAAAAAAAATCTAATTGCCTCGCAATAAATTAAAATTAGCTAATAGAGAAATTATTTTAGAATACTAAAATACTCAATTAATTTGTTGCATGATACTTAAAATAAATTTCTTCATATTTATATTTCTCATTTAAACTATTTTTATTAAATTAAATCTTAAAATTAATTTCTCACCTTTATTAATGGTTAAATTTTTTACTTTATTTTTTAATTTCTCACTTTTATTTTGTTATATTATTATTTATAGCGAAGTGTTATTGTTTAAATTATCTAATTTTACTTCTTCCATATATCTAATACTCATATAATTTTATTGACAAGACTGAGAAATTAGACTTTAATACTAATTTAAACATACAACAAAATAAAACACTTTTTAAAGAAAAAAATATAACTGTAATTTAATTTACCCTATTAAATATATGTGAAATTATTATTTTTGTTTTTCATAATTTTTTAAAAATATAGATGTAATTTCTTGACTATATTTTTTTTCATGACAAGTTTTAGAACTTTTATAAACAAAAAATAAAATAAAAATTCACCCATTAATGAATGTAAGAAATAAATTTTAAGATTTAATTTAATAAAAATAGTTTAAGTAAGATAAATAAATATGGAGAAATAGATTTTAAGTATCATACATAACAAATTAATTGAGTATTTTGTTATTCTCAAATAATCTATCCATTCAAGTAAAGATTAATTTTAATTTTAGGTGTAAGAAATGACAAATTATTTAAATTATTTATTATTCTCAAATGATTTCTTGATCTTTCATTCCCTATTAACTAATTTTAATTTACTGTGAAGTGATTAAATTTTTTTTACAACTGTTTTTATTTTTTTAATCATTTAAGAAATATGAATCTGTATTTAAATATGCATTGACTAGAAGTTTAATTACTCAAAGATAAAAATTAAAATTTGAGTGTAACGCCCTAAAAAAAATACATAAAACCCATCATTCTTGACATGCAATAATATAAGGAAAATAAACATTTTTTTCTATTTATCAGAGTAATTCTTACAAAAGTATTACATGTTGACAACAAAAGTAAACGCCCTAAAGGCTTACAACTTTCCAAGCCAATACTTGGTTACAAGAAATGAGTACTAACTCATATACATTTTAAACCCTTGGCTTGAATTTACATGTAATACATCAAAAGAAAACAGTACAACAAAAAGTCTGCCTGCCTCTAGCCTCCCAAGCTATGTCCTTGGAGGTGGCATGCTACCTGTACCTGAAAATGATGTCCCATATAGGGTAAGCCACAGCCAAGTAGAAATATACTAAACCAACTATAAACAATGACTAAAAGATTAGCAGTTGATAGGCGGTCAACACTTATATTCCAACTCATATCATATTACAGTTTCATGACAATCATGTCCATGCTACATTTCCTTTTCCATTTCTCATTCGACTTTAAGTTCGAAAACAAGGCTCAGATCCTGGCCAACCAGTTTAATGAGATTATAATTCATCATTAAAATACTTTCGAAAATCATGACGGATACACATTTTGGTGCTGTATCAGTAACACATAAAATCACTTCCATACTTCACACATGATACACATTTTGGTGTTGTATCAAATAAACATAGAAACACTTCTATACTTCACAATTGATAATGATATACATTTTAGTGCTATATCAAATCAAACAAACACTTCCATACTTCACAAATGATACACATTGTAGTGCTGTATCAATGTCAAACAATTTTCGGTTTAGAGGTCCATCCCCCATCTTTCCCTAAACCGTGGAGTACATCCCCCATCTCCTCTCACACAACACAATGTATATAAGCAGTTATCATATACATAATCAATCAATACATAAGGTTAATGTAATATCTCAACCGTCATATTCGATGACACATTCAATTGATTAGTTTTAGTTTGCCTAATTATCATGCACTGTCTACAACAATCAAGACTATCCTCCACCGATAGCCCAAAGCAGTTATTTCTAAATAGATAATAAATGCATCAAATGGATATAATATCGACATTTTGACTAGGTGAGCGATAAACAAATCCAACTACACCCTTTAATCCCATATCTTTCCAATTCCATTATTCTCAAATTCAATTTCTCATTTCTCCAAATTAATTTGTCAAACTAATTAGGGCATTTTTCCATAAATCAAACAACAACCCTAAGGTTTCATTTTCATCAATAATCCAACATTTATTCCTTTTCTCAATGTATTACATACATATGGGTTTATACATATGAAAACCCCATCTTTTGAAAATTACACAATGACCCCAAACTTTCTCAAAATTACCCAATAACCCCCAACATATCAAAATACTAAAATTTAATGACAAAGCTCATAAGATGGAGTAGGATATCCCTACCTCGAAGTTAGAGCTCAAATGGAGAAGAAGACCAAAACCAAAGTGCTCCAAATCCACAAATTTTTGGATCAAAAGGAAGCCCTCGACGATCAACACACTTTTTACAAAGGCCAAAGGTTAGGAAAACACTCTAGCTAGATGAAACCCTAGAGAGAAGGGAGATTCTAGAGAGAGGAGCTCTCAAACTCGCTTTTGGAAAAGTAAGAGAGAGAGAGGAAGTGTAAAAATGATTCAAAAATGCCCAGCTGCTATCTGTTATACGTATGACCCGCTCGAGCAGAGAATAGAACGCTCAAGCGTCAAGCACAAGAAACTGAACCCGCTCGAGCATGGAAACTAGTCCCCTCGAGCGTATAATTTCCCTTCCCAGAACTTTTACAGAAAAATAACGACCCGCTCGAGCGCGACCCACTCGAGCGTAAGGAAACCCGCTCGAGCACCCGCTCGAGCGTAAAGAAACCCGCTCGAGCGTGAAAAACACACCTGTAGAAGTTTTGCAGAGGCACGAAATGTTGGAAGTATGGAATCTCCGCTCAAGCGCACAATGACCCGCTCGAGCGGACCACTCAAAAACTGGGCAACAAGAATTTGAACTAAGGCTCAACCCACCTGTTCGAAACACGCCCAACACATCCTAAAACTCGATCATAGGGAATTAAAGGATGACAACAAGGCATACAATCATCAACTCCACGGAACCTAAGTCCGGAATACAATAAATAAAGAAAGGGAAAACCGGGATCGCTATAACCTCCCCCCCCTTGAAGAATTTCGTCCCTGAAATTAAGTATAAGTTTTTCAAAAACATGATTTTCCAATTTCTAACATTATGACATTTCAATAATCAACAACTTGACCCATTACCGGTCATTCCATCTCTTATCAAGAGGCATTTCACAATATAACATTCAATGTGCATTTCCTTGAAATTTATCAATTTCAACACATTTTCCACAATTCTATAACATATGCAACATTAATATCATGCTCGCATTTTCACAATATACTTAACATACGCAATGTTAAAATAAACCTCCATTCCAAGGCAAGTTTCAAAAATACTCCCATAAACCATATACAATGTTTTACAACTTAAGACATATTTAATACTCTTAAAGTTCAACAATATTACAAAATTACCAATGCATGGTTACACATCAACAAACAAGTCCGGATATTTCTCACGGACTTCCAACTCACGTTCCCAAGTGGCTTCCTCCACTCCGTGATGCTTCCACAAAACCTTTACCAAGGGAATGGTCTTGCCTCGCAAGACTTGCTCCCGGCTATCTAAGACCTGAACCGGTCTCTCTTCATACGAGGCATCCTTATCTACTTCTAAGTCGGTCCAATCCAACACATGCGATGGATCCGGCTCGTACTTCCAAAGCATACTCACATGAAACACGTCATGAATTCTGGACAACTGCGGTGGCAAAGCCAAACGATAAGCAACCTCCCCAATCCTCTCAAGGATCTCAAAAGGGCCAATAAACCGAGAGGATAACTTCCCACTCTTCCCAAACCTCATCAAACCCCGTCTAGGTGATATTTTTAGAAAAACATGATCACCCATCTCAAATGCCAATGGTCTCCTCCTACGGTCGGCATAACTCTTCTGGCGACTCTGGGCTGTAACAAGCCTCCTACGGATAAGCTCGACTTTCTCCGTTGTTTCCCTCACCAACTCCGGACCCAACAAAGGTGCATCACCTACCTCGGCCCAACAAACTGGAGACCTACAAGGTCAGCCATACAAGGCCTCAAACGGTGCCATACCGATACTAGACTGAAAGCTGTCGTTGTAGGCAAACTCCACCAAGGGCAAGTGCCTCTCCCACGTCCCACTAAAGTCAAGGACACAACCTCGAAGCATATTCTCAAGGATCTGAATAGTACGCTTGGACTGCCCGTCAGTCTGAGGATGATAAGCCGTGCTAAAGGTCAACTTAGTACCCAAGGCACTCTGCAAACTCTGCCACAACCTAGCAGTAAAACGAGGATCTCTATCTGAGACGATCGTCACTGGCACCCCGTGCAACCTCACTATGTCCCGAATATACAAGTCGGCAAGATGATCTACTGAATCTCTCACGCGCATATGAATGAAGTGCGCCGAATTAGTCAACCGGTCTACAACCACCCAAATAGCGTCACTACCCCCGCTGGGTCCTCGGAAGACCTACAACGAAGTCCATAGTGACATGCTCCCACTTCCACTTGGCAATAGGCAAGGGTTGCAACAAACCCGCTGGCCTCTGATGCTCGGCCTTCACTTACTGACAAGTAAGGCATTTAGACACGAAAACCGCCACATCCTTCTTCATACCCCGCCACCAAAACTGGGGACCCAAATCCCGATATATCTTAGTGCCTCCCGGATGCACCGCAAGGCGCGAATGGTGAAACTCTCGGAGTACTTCCTCTCGGCAAGACTCCGACATAAACAAACGGTCTCGGTATCTCACACTCAGGTCGAGATACATCGTCAAACCCTTATCAACCTTCCCACCGGAGATCTTCTCCCGGACGGATTCTACCTCAAGGTCACCTCTTTGTGCCTCTAACACTCGAGTCATAAGTGTAGGCTACGCAACAACAGAAAACAAGGCCGCAGCCTCAACGGATTCGCCCAGAAGCAAATCAAACTCGCCAAGTGCTCCCAACATCTCCCACTCCCAGATGGCTATACAAGCTACATCACTAATGGATTTCCTGCTAAGGGCATCAGCCACAACATTGGCCTTTCCCGGGTGATAGTGCAACTCAAAGTCGTAGTCCTCAATGAACTCCATCTACCTCCTCTGTCTCAAATTCAAGTCCCTCTGTGTAAACAGGTACTTCAAACTCTTGTGGTCCGAGAACACCTCGAACCTCTCACCATAAAGGTAGTGCCTCCAAATCTTTAAGGCAAAAATGACAGCTGCTAACTCTAAGTCATGTGTAGGGTAATTCTTCTCGTGAATTTTCAACTGACGTGAGCCATAAGCTACCACTTTTCCCTCTTGCATCAACACACAACCTAAACCCTCTCGTGAGGCATCACAGTAAACCGCATAACCTAAACCTCTCTCTGGGATAATCAAAACTGGAGCGGTGGTCAATCTAACTTTCAACTCTTGGAACGACTTTTCACAAGTCTCACTCCATACAAACTTGACCCCTTTCCGCGTCAATCTAGTCAATGGCGAAGCTAGCTTGGAGAAATCTCTCACAAATCGGCGGTAATACCCAGCTAATCCCAGAAAACTGCGGATCTCAAAAACACTCTTAGGCTGTGCCCAATCCTGCACTGCCTCTATCTTGGATGTATCAACATACACCCCTTCCCTGGAAACCACATGGCCTAAGAACTTGACTTCTCCTAGCCAGAACTCACATTTCCCAAATTTGGCATACAGCTTATGGGCTCTAAGCAACTCAAGCACCACTCTCAGGTGTTCCTCGTGCTCCTTCTCAGAAGGTGAATAAATCAGAATGTCGTCCACGAAAACGACCACAAAGCGATCTAAGAATTCCCGGAAGATCCGGTTCATCAAGTCCATAAAGACTGCCGGTGCATTGGTGAGCCCAAATGGCATCACCAGAAACTCATAATGGCCATACCGCGTACGGAATGCCGTCTTCGGAATATCCTCCTCCCTGACCCTCAACTGGTGGTAACCCGATCTCAAATCTATCTTAGAGAAACAACGGGAACCCTTCAATTGGTCAAACAAATCATCTATACGGGGCATAGGGTACTTATTCTTGACCGTAGCCCGATTCAACTTCCGGTAGTCGATACAAAGTCTCAAGGCACCATCTTTTTTTTAGCAAAGAGGGCTGGTGCTCCCCACGGCGAAACACTAGGGCGAATGAAGCCCTTATCTAGCAATTCCTGGAGCTGAATCTTCAACTCACTCAACTCGGCTGGGGCAAAACGATAAGGTGCCATAGAAATCGGTGCCGTGCCGGGCACTAAATCGATCGAGAACTTAATCTCCCGGTGAGGTGGCAAAGTAACGAGATCCTTGGGAAAAACATCCGAATACTCACAAACCACCCTCAGTAATACAATCTGGGTCTCATCACACTCACTACTCAAAAGGATAGCAAGAAGACCACTAAGCTCACTCCGCCCTCGCGGATCATACACCAGTGGTAACACACTACCAACCCGATCCCCCAAGAAATGGAAACACTCCCCGCTCAAGGTACATACTGTGACCCTCTGGCGGTAGCAATCAATAACAGCCTGGTATGACGATAACCAATCCATACCCAAAATAACATCAAATCCTGACATGGGCATAACTACAAAAGGAAACGGAAGCCGACAATTGGCAACCTCTATATCAAAACCTCTACATCATTGTTTCAAAATCAATTCATCCCCAACAGGTGATACAACACATATAGGAGATGCTAATTGTGCCAACTCCAACCCCAAAACAGATGCAAATGCAGCAGATACAAAGGAATGAGACGCACCCGTATCAATCAACACACTAGCAACCGAGTTGCAAAACAGAAAGGTACCTCTCACAACTGATGGAGCCAGTACTAAGTCCTGCGCGGTAACAGCATACACGCGCCCTGTAGGCCCCTGATCAACCTACTCACCCCTAGGAGCAAAGGACTGCTGCACAGACTGGGACGATGATGCCCCTTGATTGGCCCTCGAGGCCTGAACTGACTGAGCTGGCTGAAAACTCTGCCTCTGCCCAGATGCACCAGATGTGCCACTCAACTGCGGGCAAAACCTCTTCAGGTGCCTTGCCCGACCACACTGATAACAAGACAAAGACTGGCCTCTGCCTTGACTCTGGCCTTGAGGTCGAGCTGATGATGAAGCTGCTCCCTGACCTCCTCCCCTCTGTGGGCAAGCTGAAGACTTATGACCCGGCTGGCCACATTTAAAACAAGTCACGTCTCCCTGACTGCCTCTCTCAGAACCTGCACTTGGTACTGGAAAGTTCGATCTAGCAAGACCTCCCTGAGACTGCTGAGGGTGTGAACCCCTCTGTCTCTTGCCATCACCTTGACCATCCTGACTCATCTTGGAGCCTCTCTGTCCCTCCTCCTCCTGCATCATGATCTCCATATGGGCTGCAGCATCAACCAAGCGCCCATAGTCTCGGGTCATAGAACCCCCAACTCTCATCTTGAGGCCGCGCCTTAACTTCTTCTCAAACTCGACACAACGGCACTCCTCGGACGCCACGAGCTCAGGTGCAAACCTGGACAGACTAGTAAAAGCAGCCTCAAACTCGGCCACTTAAGAACTCAACTGCAAGAGCTGGTAAAACTGGTCTCTCAGCTTCTCCCTGACAGCTGGAGATAAGAATTTCTCATGGAAAGCATTCACAAAAGCCTCCCAAGTGCCATCTATACAGCCCTTCACAAACTTCCACCACTGACCCGCATCCCCCTTAAGCTGGAAAGATGCCAAGGTCAATTTCAATGCTCCGTCCTCGATGCCTAGCATCTCGAACGTCTTCGTCATCTGCTGCAACCACTCATCAGCTTTAAGTGGCTCCTTGGATCCCCAACAAATTCGTCCGGATTTGACTGGAAGAACTCCCTCTTCAAGAAGGAAGGCCCTGCCTCAGCAACGTGGGCCTGAACCTGATTCTCAGCTCTGAGAATGCCCATAGACTCTCTCAAAGCTCTTGCTATCTCTCGGGCTAAGACACCCATAGCCTGCTGACCTGCTGGCTCGGCCACATTGGCCTGGCCAACCCCCTCCTGCTGTTCCGGAATCTCCTCTGGTATAGGCATCTCCTGCCTCCTAGGCCTACCTCGCCTACCACCACGTACTCGTCCTGACATCCTAATAAAGAAAACGAAGACATTAGCATATTCACAAATGTGACGAAGCTATAACACTCGCGTCCTAATGCATGGACAACTGTAATTCACTCCACGTAAGCACATAAGCACTTACGAATTTCGTTTCCGGATAATGATAGTCCCGAGGCGTTACTAGAGTTCCGGTTAGAAGCAGCATTGATTAAGTGCTTTTCTAACAAGACTCACAGAAACCCAAGCATCCAATCAACATCCTAGAAACTAAATCCCATACCCAAGTAGTCACATAATCATGTTATCACGTAAGCACATAACATTACATCTAAGTCTCTAACAAGCGAGACAAACCCATTGTGATACTAATCACTTCCCACGTACCCAAAGTATTCAAACCCGGTACGCTCTGATACCAAGTTGTAACGCCCTAAAAAAAAATACATAAAACCCATCATTCTTGACATGCAATAATATAAGGAAAATAAACATTTTTTCTATTTATCAGAGTAATTCTTACAAAAGTATTACATGTTGACAACAAAAGTAAACGCCCTAAAGGCTTACAACTTTCCAAGCCAACACTTGGTTACAAGAAATGAGTACTAACTCATATACATTTTAAGCCCTTGGCCTTGAATTTACATGTAATACATCAAAAGAAAACAGTACAACAAAAAGTCTGCCTGCCTCTAGCCTCCCAAGTTATGTCCTTGGAGGTGGCATGCTACCTGTACCTGAAAATGATATCCCATATAGGCTGAGCCACAGCCCAGTAGAAATATACTAAACCAACTATAAACAATGACTAAAAGATTAGCAGTTGATAGGCGGTCAACACTTATATTCCAACTCATATCATATTACAGTTTCATGACAATCATATCCATGCTACATTTCTTTTTCCATTTCTCATTCGACTTTAAGTTCGAAAACAAGGCTCAGATCCTGGCCAACCAGTTTAATGAGATTATAATTCATCATTAAAATACTTTCGAAAATCATGACGGATACACATTTTGGTGCTGTATCAGTAACACATAAAATCACTTCCATACTTTACACATGATACACATTTTGGTGCTGTATCAAATAAACATAGAAACACTTCTATACTTCACAATTGATAATGATATACATTTTAGTGCTATATCAAATCAAACAAACACTTCCATACTTCACAAATGATACACATTGTAGTGCTGTATCAATGTCAAACAGTTTTCGGTTTAGAGGTCCATCCCCCATTTCCCCTAAACCGTGGAGTACATCCCCCATCTCCTCCCACACAACACAATGTATATAAGCAGTTATCATATACATAATCAATCAATAGACTTTAAGTTCGAAAACAAGGCTCAGATCCTGGCCAACCAGTTTAATGAGATTATAATTCATCATTAAAATACTTTCGAAAATCATGACGGATACACATTTTGGTGCTGTATCAGTAACACATAAAATCACTTCCATACTTCACACATGATACACATTTTGGTGCTGTATCAAATAAACGTAGAAACACTTCTATACTTCACAATTGATAATGATATACATTTTAGTGCTATATCAAATCAAACAAACACTTTCATACTTCACAAATGATACACATTGTAGTGCTGTATCAATGTCAAACAGTTTTCGGTTTAGAGGTCCATCCCCCATCTTCCCCTAAACCGTGGAGTACACCCCCCCATCTCCTCTCACACAACACAATGTATATAAGCAGTTATCATATACATAATCAATCAATACATAAGGTTAATGTAATATCCCAACCGTCATATTCGATGACACATTCAATTGATTAGTTTTAGTTTGCCTAATCATCATGCACTGTCTACAACAATCAAGACTATCCTCCACCGATAGCCCAAAGCAGTTATTTCTAAACAGATAATAAATGCATCAAATGGATATAATATCGACATTTTGACTAGGTAAGCGATAAACAAATCCAACTATACCCTTTAATCCCATATCTTTCCAATTCCATTATTCTCAATTCAATTTCTCATTTCTCCAAATTAATTATACAAATTAATTTGTCAAACTAATTAGGGCATTTTCCCATAATTCAAACAACAACCCTAAGGTTCCATTTTCATCAATAATCCAACATTTATTCCTTTTCTCAATGTATTACATACATATGGGTTTATACATATGAAAACCCTATCTTTTGAAAATTACACAATGACCCCAAACTTTCTCAAAATTACCCAACAACCCCCAACATATCAAAATACTAAAATTTAAAGACAAAGCTCATAAGATGGAGTAGGATATCCCTACCTCGAAGTTAGAGCTCAAATGGAGAAGAAGACCAAAACCAAAGTGCTCCAAATCCACAAAATTTTCGGATCAAAAGGAAGCCCTCGACGATCAACACACTTTTTACAAAGGCCAAAGGTTAGGAAAACACTCTAGCTAGATGAAACCCTAGAGAGAAGGGAGATTCTAGAGAGATGAGCTCTCAAAATCACTTTTGGGAAAGTAAGAGAGAGAGAGAGGAAGTGTAAAAATGATTCAAAAATGCCCAGCTGCTATCTGTTATATGTATGACCCGCTCGAGCGGAGAATAGAACGCTCGAGCGTCAAGCACAAGAAACTGAACCCGCTCGAGCGCAAGAAGTCCCACTCGAGCGCCAAGACACAGAAACAAAACACACCCGCTCGAGCGTGAAAACCAGTCCGCTCGAACGTATAATTTCCCTTCCCAGAACTTTTACAGAAAAATAAACTACCCACTCGAGCGCGACCCGCTCGAGCGTAAGGAAACCCGCTCAAGCGTGAAAAACACACCAGCAAAAGTTTTGCAGAGGCACGAAATGCTAGAAGTATGGAATCTCCGCTCGAGCGCACAATGACCTGCTCGAGCGGACCACTCAAAAACTGGGCAACAAGAATTTGAACTAAGGCTCAACCCACCTGTTCGAAACACGCCCAACACATCCTAAAACTCGATCATAGGGAATTAAAGGATGACAACAAGACATACAATCATCAACTCCACGGAACCTAAGTCCGGAATACAATAAATAAAGAAAGGGAAAACCGGGATCGCTATATTGAGAATGATATATGATTGAAAAAAGATAAAATTATAATATTTTTACATATGAATAAATAAGTGATGCAAATTGTCAAGAAAAAAATAAACCTATTTATTTTAACTTTAAAATAATTCAAATAATAAATGTATTACATAAAATAATAAATTTTTAAGTTGTATGTGGTGTGAAATAAGTTTTATATTAAATTATTAGGATGCTATCTGACATTAATTTTAGAGGGATTATTTATTTTTTAGTATTTTATCAATAAAATTTTTAAAAAAAATTGCATTTAATAATTTAATAATGTCTTAACAATTTAAAGATTTTATTTAATATTGCATGAAATTTAAGAATTTTATTAAATAATGGTAAAATATGTATGATTTTTGATGATATATATGCAAAACCTCATGGTAGGTGAGTGAAATTTCTGATTTAAATAGATAAAGTAATTAATGGACAATTTTGTCATTTTTGATATGACATTAGCAAATTCTATTAAATAACCTAACAATAGGGAAATCTTGATAATAGTTTCAAAAGTAAGGAGTAGTAGTATAATTATTGAAATTACAAGAAAGGTCCATGTAATTGTTAAACAGAGTAAGTGTAATTGACCCTAAACTCAGCTAATCAATGAGTTATGTTAGGGACCTCAAATGAATTATCAAATTTTCTATCAAATCTCTCACATCAGTGTGGGACACACACACATGTAATTTGTGTAAGTCCTACACTCATGTGAGAGATTTGGTAAAAAATTTAGTAATTTATTTAGGGTCCATAACATTTTCCCTAATTATAATCAACCATTCAATTTTATTTACGACGGGTTGCTCATGTGCATTTATTCATCATTTATGATAGGGAAAATAAATTAATGATGTTCGAAAAAATTAATTACAAAAAGTGAAAATATTATAAATATTAAAATTATAATTATAATTTTTTTATTAATTTTCATTGGCACTAATTGTCCCTTTATGATATAGGCATTTTTCGTGTGTACTGTTTTCTTGGAAAATGAAACATTGCCACTAATTTGATCGGTTTAAATCGTGGAATCAATTCAAACTTATTCATTTAAACATGATTTGGGTCGATTTAGAATCACGAATTTACACAATTAAATAACAAAAAAATAAAATAAAATATTTTAATTTCATAAAAACATAAACATAGTATCATATTAGTTCTATAATAGTAACATGCTTTTTTATAATAGCGATATATTATTCTATAATTTAAACAATCATAAAAAAACTGGTTCCAGACCATTACAAATTAAAACTAAAAACCAACAAACAAAAGTAATAAAAGAAAATACTATGCGGGTTTAGATTTGAGTCTAGGTTTTATACGGAATAAGAGAAAATACTATACAGAAGGGTGTATAATATAAATATAGGCAATTGTATACGGTCTGGATCGGTTCCAATCTGGAACCATGGGGTTCAATCCGAAACTAATCCGTGAAGTATGGATTTTTAATTTTTCAATCTGGAACTGAACTACGGATTTAAAAAAACCAATCTAAACCTACTGGATTAGACTGGACCAGATCGAATTACGAATTTCACGGACTCCTTACCCAACCCTACTCGATCCTATGAACCACTCAAATTCTTACATATTAATATGTAAAGGTGAGATAAACTAAATACATGTGAATTTGGCCTAGTACACAATTTTTTGGGACAATTACATGCAATAGAGGCAGTAAAAAATAATTATAAATTAATTATAATTATTAATATTTATATTATTTATTATATTTTTATAATTATTTTTTTCTGACTCCACTGTCAATAAAATTTTTTTTAATTTTTTCATTCACACCACCAAGTCTAATTTTTTGAAAAAAAAAAAAAAATCAACTTATTAACTTATTTGGATTAAATCACCTTTTTATTTTTTTTATAAATTTTTTTATAATAAATAAATAAATAAATAAATAATAATTTTTTTCATAATAAATCAATAAATCAATAAATAAATAACTTTTCAAAATAGACCTAAAAATAATAAAGTCATTTGCGGTCAATTCGCGCAATGCGAGTGTCAGGTTGACCCTTCTCCTTCAGTGAAATAATATGTCGGTTGATTATTTTTCCAAATTGAAAATTGACCCGTTATATTCACGCACGAGGTAAATATTTTTTCAGTTGAGGGGCTGGTACGTTTCCATGATTTAAATTATTTACTTAATAAGATTTTTAATACTTAAAATTCATAAAAAAAAATGGGATACTTACGTATAGGTCATAATAAATGGACTTATTGTCTAATAGGTCCTATGTAAAAAATTTATCATAAAAAGTCACTAATTGTAAGTTTAACGACAATTTATAAAAATCATGACAAAAAAAGTCACTAATTATCAATTTTTAGCGACATATATAAAAAATTGTCACAAAAAAATTATTTTTAGCGACAATTTTACCAAGACTTATTTTCAATAGGACTTGACAGGAATTTAGTCCAACTATTAATAGGTCTTAATAGTTGTGGCCTGCCATCCAACCGCACGTGTGGCCAACCGTCGGCGCACGTGCGGCCCACCATTACTCAAGTAGCCAAGGTGGGTGCTCGCACGGCCAATATGGGGAAACGTGTAAGAAAGTGTTTACTTCGTTTGGCTGAGAATAAAAGGGAGAAAAAGTGGAGAAATTAGGATTATGAAAAATTTCAAAAGTGAGGGGCACTACAAGAAAACCTGGCAAATAACACGGAGCTATTTGCGACGGGGTGACTGCCGTCGCAAAAAAGAGTTTTTTGCGATGGGGTATAGTTGCCTTCACCAAAAAAGGCTTTTGCGACGGCGTGTATTTACCGTCGAGGAAACATGGACTTTTGCAACGGGGCGTATACCGTCGCTAAAGATTGTAAAAAGAAATTTGCAGAAACATTGGCGACGCACGGTATACCGTCGCAAAAACGTATTATTAGCGACGGTAAAATGTTGCTGTCGCAAATGGTGGACCATCTGTGACGGCAGAAGCCCGTCGCAAAAAACCATGGTAAAACGACGTCGTTTCATTTGGGAATTATGCTCATTTGCGACGGTTGAAATATGCTGTCGCAAATAAGTAAATATTTGGTCTCCCGCTTGTTGTATCCCATTTCGCGGTCCAAGTCCTAAAATCCCTAAATTCCTCAAATCTCCAAAATCCCTAAAATCGAAATCCCTCAAACCGATTTTGGTTCTCTCTAATCTCCAACATCCCCAAAATCGAAATCCCTCAAACCGAATTTGGTTCTCCCTAAAATCCTAAATTCCTCACACCGAAATCCCTAAAATCTCCAACATCCCAATCCATTGATCCAACTATTAGAACCAAAATCCCCAAAAGCCTCAAATCAAAATAGTGGTGACCGACGAGGGTAAACGACGGCCTTCGCCGGAGTGACGAGCAGCAGCGAGTGTGAACGACGAGTACCGAGCGACTGTGAGCGACTGTGAACGGCCATTCATAAAGGCCAGTGCATTCCTTCTCATTCCATCTCCTGTGAATTTCTTAAACATGAAAAAAAGAGTGTAGGTATCATTGTATGATTTAAGAACAATTTTGTTCTTAAATTGTAATTGACGTGTTCATGCTTGTAATTCAGAATATGCTTTGTGAACATATCAGGTTGTATAGTCAAACCCATCCTCCATTTTAAAAAAAGAAGAAGAATTGACTGCGAAGATTCTTTCTCATGTTGGTCTCTTTCTGATAGTTTCTCTGTAGATGCAATTCATATTATTGTGTTTCTGCTGTTTGAGTTATCATACTTGCATTATAACAGTTTTGTGCTTTAATGGAGTTGTCATTCAAATTGTCAAATTTTAGCATCATTATTTTTAGTGTCAAATTAGTATAAATTTTTACATTTCTATTAACAGTTAGATGTATTCTATTAACAGTTACCTGTGCTTCTGAATTGTTTTAATTGCTTCCTCTTATGTACCTTTCATACTCAAAATGATGTTTACTTTAACTAAATGCTAGCATGGCTGTTGGTCTATTAAGTTTGTTGCTTAGCTTATGAATTTAGTTAATTCATGTGTGGTGGATCAATGTCAACGCAACTCTACTTAACAAGCTTTTGTCATAATTACTTAGTTCTATTGGCAGTCCTATTCTCAGTTAAGTTTAAGAGATGTCATGTCATTTTTTATCACCTCAATCCAAGTTCTCCTAGAGTTCCCTCTACTTTTACCACTCTCCAAATAGATCAAATCACTCCTCCTCATAAGCACTGTGGCACATTAATCATCTCTGATGCACATGACCATACCATCTCAAATGGATTTCTCTCATCCTATCCTCAATTTGTGGTATTTCCAACTTCTTTCTAATTGAATCATCTCTTAATCTATCTTTTCTTGTTAAACTGCTCCTCCATCTTAGTAGTCTCATTTGAGCTATACTCATTTTCTGCCCATGTTTTTTTTCTTAACCGCCTTGCATTTAGCACTATACATCATAGCAGGTCTTATAACAGTCCTATTACATTTTCCCCCTTCAACTTGATAGGAATCTTATGATCACACTACACACTTGATGTACTCCCCCATCTCACTCTAATTCTATGTGCCATGTCCTCCTCAATTTGTCCTTTATGAATAATCGACCTAAGATATTGAAATGATCACTCTCAAGTGTGACCATGATAATTTTTCTGTTAAGTTAGTAGATGCATAATGCCTAGTTCATACACTAATCTCTCTATGTTGGAGTAATTCAAACATGCTTATTTCACAAAAGGTATTATTTTGACGTTGATAATGATGGAGTAATTTCAACACTTATATTTCACGAAATGTATTATTTTGATATGGTTCATACACCTAATACACAGTTTATAGCTTCTCCGTATAGTTTAGATGGCATGAATAGACTTTCAGAAAGTTCGTACCTCCCAATTCCATGTGTGTTTGCTTTTTATAACTATGACTTATAGTGAATGCCTTTTCCCATTCAAAATTAATATAAAAAATTGAATTTTCTCTTAAATTGCAGTATATTTATTTATTTATTTTTAAGCAGGAAGTAAGGCATCTGTGGATTCGATAACATTCTAAGCTAAAATGTATCTTTGAATTTTTTGCATTGTAAGCTAAGAGACTTGTGGGAGAAGACGAGACTCAAATCGGGTTCTCGGATTAGGAGTTAGAGACGGATTTAACTCTAGGCAAACTAGTTACTTAATAAACTTGATTTCGAGGTGTTGACGCCCCAAAATCACCAAACGGGGTCGGATTGGCACGAAACTTGGCACACACGACCGCCTGGGCACGAGAGACTTGTGGGAGAAGACGGGACTCCAATCGGGATCCTGGTTTGGGAGTTAGAGCCCTAATTCGGTCTAGGCAAACTAGTTCCTTAAGAAACTTGAATTCGAGGTGTTGACGCCCCAAAATCACCAAACGGGGTCGGTTTGGCACGAATCTTGGCACACACGACCGCCTAGGCACGAGAGACTTGTGGGAGAAGATGGGACTCCAATGGGGTTCCCGGTTTGGGAGTTAGAGCCATATTTCGGTCTAGGAAAACTAGTTCCTTAAGAAACTTGAATTCGAGGTGTTGACGCCCCAAAATCACCAAACGGGGTCAGTTTGGCACGAAACTTGGCACACACGACCGCCTAGGCACGAGAGACTTGTGGAAGAAAACGGGACTCCAATTGGGTTCCCGGTTTGGGAGTTAGAGCCATATTTCGGTCTAGGCAAACTAGTTCCTTAAGAAAGTTGAATTTGAGGTGTTGACGCCCCAAAATCACCAAACGGGGTCGGTTTGGCACGAAACTTGGCACACACGATCGCCTAGGCACGAGAGACTTTTGGGAGAAGACGAGACTCCAATGGGGTTCCCGGTTTGGGAGTTAGAGCCATATTTCGGTCTAGGCAAACTAGTTCCTTAAGAAACTTGAATTCGAGGTGTTGACGCCCCAAAATCACCAAACGGGGTCGGTTTGGCACGAAACTTGGCACACACAACCGCCTAGACACGAGAGACTTGTGGGAGAAGACGGGACTCCAATGGGGTTCCCGGTTTGGAAGTTAGAGCCATATTTCGGTCTAGGCAAACTAGTTCCTTAAGAAACTTGAATTCGAGGTGTTGACGCCCCAAAATCACCAAACGGGGTCGGTTTGGCACGAAACTTGGCACACACGACCGCCTAGGCACGAGAGACTTGTGGGATAAGATGGGACTCCAATGGGGTTCCCGGTTTGGGAGTTAGAGCCATATTTCGGTCTAGGCAAACTAGTTCCTTAAGAAACTTGAATTCGAGGTGTTGACGCCTCAAAATCACCAAACGGGGTCGGTTTGGCACGGAACATGGCACACACGACCGCCTAGACACGAGAGACTTGTGGGAGAAGACGGGACTCCAATGGGGTTCCCGGTTTGGGAGTTAGAGCCATATTTCGGCCTAGGCAAACTAGTTCCTTAAGAAACTTGAATTCGAGGTGTTGACGTCCTAAAATCACCAAACGGGGTCGGATTGGCACGAAACTTGGCACACACGACCGCCTTGGCACGAGAGACTTGTGGGAGAAGACGGGACTCCAATCGGGATCCCGGTTTGGGAGTTAGAGCCCTAATTCGGTCTAGGCAAACTAGTTCCTTAAGAAACTTGAATTCGAGGTGTTGACGCCCCAAAATCACCAAACGGGGTCGGTTTGGCACGAAACTTGGCACACACGACCGCCTAGGCACGAGAGACTTGTGGGAGAAGACGGGACTCCAATCGGGTTCCCGGTTTGGGAGTTAGAGCCATATTTCGGTCTAGGCAAACTAGTTCCTTCAGAAACTTGAATTCGAGGTGTTGACGCCCCAAAATCACCAAACGGGGTCGATTTGGCACAAAACTTGGCACACACGACCGCCTAGGCACGAGAGACTTGTGGGAGAAGACGGGACTCCAATTGGGTTCCCGGTTTGGTAGTTAGGGTCGGATTTCTATCTAGCCAAAATTATTTACTGAATTATCTTTATAATTATATAGTAGTTAATTTTTTATGTTTTTTTGTAATTAAACTATTAACACATAATTACATTGTCATTAATTATTTTTATTTTTTATTTTCAGATATTTCCTGAGTAGCAGTTTGCTTCATGTGGAATGCAGGCGTGTGAAGTTTGTGACAAACTTTTGTTTTTATAACCCGCGGAAGAATCATGACGAATACATTTATTTTTGATTTACGTTATTTAGATTTGTGAACATTATGTATGTATTATGCAGCATTATGTGATGGGATAATTTTGATGATGTGTTGTTATGAGTGGAAGAATACTTTAATTATGGATGAATTTTTATTTATATACAGGAATTTTTATATTATTATATAATTATTGGTTTTTTTTTAGTTATTTTCATTTAATACAGGTATTTTTCATATTTTTAATAATTGTGTTGCAGTTTTTTTTTTTTTTTTTTTTTTTTTTTTCATTTGAGACGGTATTATACTGTCTCAAAAAAGGTTTTTTGTGACGGTAACATAGCCGTCGCCAAAGATATTGGCATTATTCTGAAACAACAGGACTTTAGTGACGGCATCCTTCACTGTCGCCAATACCATTTTTAGCGACGGTATGTTTACCGTCGCAAATAACCATTTTCAGTGACGGCACAATTTGGTCTCAAATAAAACTTTTCGTGACGGTATTTTTACCGTCGCAAATAACCCTTTTAGCGATGGCACCACAGTGCCGTCTCAAAAAAATTCAAAATTCCACACATTATTAGCGACAGTATTTTACCGTCGCTAAAAGGCACTTTTGCCGTCGCTTATAATTTGTGACGGGGTCATACCGTTGCTAAAGGCCTTTAGCAACCCCCTTTGTTGCGACCCCCTATTACCGTCGCTAAAACCCTTTTACCGTCGCAAAAAAGCTTTTGAGACGGGGTTTTGGGTATTTGCGACGGTATTTTACCGTCGCAAAAAAGCAAAATTTTTGTAGTGGAGAGGCTAAGGTTTGGAGAAAGTTTTTCAAGCTTCAAGACTATCATCCATGGTGACTTCATTCTCCTTTACTTCTTCTCACTCCTTCATAAGTGGCTAGTTCTTCTCTTTCTAGGGTTTTAATGAAACCCTAGCGAAGTAAATAGGGTTTCTCTTTAGTTTTCATTGTTGTAATAGTTTGAATGAGTTGTATGGTGTTTAAAAAGTTTTTAAATATATTTTTCATTATTCTCTTCAAGTATTTCACTTTCTGTGATTGTTGAATACTTTCTATGCAATAGTTTTCTATTCTTTCATATTCAAGGTATGAGACGAGTTATAATACGAGGGACGAGTCATGTTGCTACTCTAGTTTAGAGCGAATGACTCGTGCTACTTGAAATAGTTTGTACCTATACATTGAACATGATAATCTTCTTGATCAATGCATCAAACTCGTAGTTGTGAAATATTATTTGGTTTGAACCATAGCACAATTGATTTCCAATTTGAGACCTTATTTACGTAACTAATGGTGAATTCATAATCCTAGGATTTTCCTAAAATAGTATCTCCAACTTCATTTTTAGTTGTCAATTTAATTTCTTAGTTCATTTTAATTCTTATTAATCTATGAATCATTTATCTTATTATTGAAATTAATTTAGGAATTTAACAATTAAATTGGTTTAATTTCACATTTGTCCATGTGGATCGATACCTGGACTTAAAGTTATTCTAAGAAATTTTGGTATAGCTTAGTATTTATTTTTTGTGTGTAAAACGCCCCATCATTCATTAAATACCTAAAATATAAAAGAAAAAATACGAGAATTCAGTATATTTTTGTATTCTTGTGTTTTTCTTGATTTTTTTTAAAAAAATTTTATAAATATTTTACTTTTTAAATACATCTAATTAAAGTGCATCTAAAAAAAAAATTTGCTTAAAATTTTAAAAATATTCACTTAAAACAAAAAAATACGAAAAATAAAAAACTCAATTTCTAGAAAATTGAAACCAAACACAGTGATTTAAACTCAAAACAAAATATTTATGCCACCGCTGGACTTCCATCAGATAATCGTCAAATTATTGCCAAAAATTTATCTCAGTGTTCTGAATATCACCGAAAGTCTCCGGAATATCTAGAACGTCGCTGGATGTCAACAACATTGTTGGAGATTCACTGGAATGCCTAGAATATTGCTAGGGAAAAAAAGAATAAATGAAGAAATGAGAGCGAAAAATATAGCAAAATGTGCTAAATATTAACAAGCTGAATAAAAAAAAAAAAAAAAAGACGTAAGAATAAAAAACAATAATAATGGGGAAAAAAATAAAAGTTATTTTTCAATTTTTGCAGGGTTTAAACAAATAATCTCATATATTCATCAAGCTGAAAGGAATGCTTTGAAGCTGTAAATTTTTTTATAGTTTCAAATCATAATTCTATTAAGCATTTCTTCTTATTAATCAAACTGAAAAACATATTATGAAATTGCAAATTTTTTCAATAAAAGCATATTATGAAACTGTAAAATTTTATAATTTTAAAACATGTTATGAAACTACACAAATTTTATAATTTTAAAGCATGATTCATTTGAACACCTAAAAAACTGAAACTTAAAAATTGAAAAAAAAAAATTTGTGTACACCTAGAACTAAAACTTGAAAAAAAAAATTGTTTAGAATTTAAAAATTTTCTCTATTAAAACAGGAAAAGAGAAGTGCGTAACAAAGAAAATGAAGAAAAATAGAGAGACTGAAGGAGAGAGAGAAACATAGAGAGAGAGATTTGTACTTCGGCAACCATTTTGGTTTAGATATGGTCGAATCTGATACAAATATACTCAAATCTACTCTAAATTTGAATATTCTTGTGAATCTTGTCTTGTGATCTTAGTCAGATTTGAGTAGATCTATGTGAAGAACATCGCTAGAAACGCATCTCCTTTGTCGTCGGTAAGGGTGAAGTAAGGAGTCAGTGGTTGGTAGTTGCCAATGAACCCTAATCGATGGTGGTCACTAGTTGCCAGTGACTGTATATTAGAAAAAAAAAAAAAGAAAGAAAAAAACAAAGGCGTGATCTTTGGTCGCCGGATATGAGAAATTGAAAGAGAAGAAAGAAGTCGCACAGGACTTTTAGGTCTATACAAAAGGTTGTGGGACAAAATAGTGTACACCTCTTTCGAAGAGGACAAGCGGGTAATTTGCCCATTTTTTGGGTTGGGCTTCTTATGTTGAGATCTCAATATGAAAGAACTTGAGGGACCTATGGGGAAAACTACAAGTTTAATTTCGACAATTCAAACCGCTCGTTTTGTAGGGCTCTCAACATATATCGTGTATGAAAAAATTTAGGTCAATTCGATAATCGAAATATTTTAATTTTATTGTATTTATCACAAGGAACCGCTACTGAAGATCCAGAGATAATTGAATTTAGTGATTTTTTGTTTTCCCTTGTTTTTAGTAAATATATATATATATATATTTAAATTTTAGCACTGAAAATAGCTTTATTTGAAAAGTTGACTATTTTGGTTGAGTTTTTAACTTTTTTAATTTAGTTAAAAAAGTGTTGCTTGGAAAGATAGTTCTTTTTTTGGTTTAGTTTTCAAATCAAATTTTGAGAGCTTAAAACCCAAAATTTGTTTGGTTTGCAATTTTCTCAAAACTATTTCAATCACTTTTTCTATCTTCTCTGTCATTCTCTCACATCTTATACATTAATCAATTACTTTTTTTCTCTCTTCTCTCATTTTCTTACATTTTACATATCAATCATTCACTTTTTTTTTCTTTTTTTTTTTGACATTCATCTATTCAACTACAAAAAATAAAATAAAATAAAACTAAAAATCATCACAAACTACAAAATTTCAACTATAAAACTACAAAACTATTTTCAAAATGTACAAAAAAATAAAATTTCAAATTTTGTAAACTTTTTTCAAAAACTTATCTTCCAAAATTAATTTTAAAACCAAACTAAACGAAGCCTTGGTTTTTTTTTTTTTTTTTTTTTTTTTTGTGGTTGATTTGATGGTTGTGAGAGAAAAAGTGAAATGATTAGGCCTAGTTTGGCATAATACAAAAAATTCAAAAAGGCAAAAAGTCACTATTCTATTTAAGTCACATCATCTCTTTTAAATCACATCATCTCTCTACTACATCACTTCAAACCCAACCCATATTTTACGTTTTTTCGTAAAAAGTCAAAAAGTGCACTTATTTAGATCATCCCAAACAAATGTGACGTTTTATCTTATTGACTATTTTAACCTATTTTATTTTTATTGATTATTTTAGCCCAAATAATCCTTCCCAAACGGGGCCATAATCTTCATATGGTGCCAAGGCTTGCACTCAAAATTTCTTCACTACTAGCCACAGTGGGATTAGGGTTGACCATAGTGACTTTGTATTTTGTACGCCGGGTCTCTTGGGGTGAGCATTGGGTTGTGTTAGTCTTATTCGTACACTACAACAAAAAGCACAAATGGCGACTAAAATTCAGAATTTCGTCGCTGAAAGTTGCCCAAATGGCGACTAAACTGGATTTAGTCGCCAAAAATGAAGACTTTTGTCGACTAAAATGAATTAATCGCCGAATACTAGGGTTTTAGCGACTAAACTGTTTGTTGGTCGCCGAATGTAGCAGTTTTACCGACTAAAGGTTGTTTAGTAGCCAAAAGCGACGGTTTTTGGCGACTAAAATAATTTAGTAGCCAAAAGTGATGGTTTTGGCGACTAAAAACCATTTTAGTCGCCGATTATAGGTGTTTTGCCGACTAAAAAAAGATTAGTCGCTGAAAATGAAGGTTTTTGGCTACAAAAAAAAAAATAGTAGCTAAAAACAGTGAATTGGCGACTAAAATTCAGGTTAGTAGCCAAAACGGGACGTTTTTGGCGACTAAAAACAGATTTAGTCGCCAAAAGTGCTGTTTTTAATTTAAATATATTTTTTTAGCGACAACAAATTAATTAGTAGCCCAAAAATCATAGAATTGGCGACTAAATAATTGATTTAGTCGCCAAAAGTGGCCTACATTTTTTTTGAATAAATAATTTATTTTTTACATAAATTATATTCAATAAAAATAATTATATTTACATATATGGTTTTGTATGAATACCGGTCAAAATAGTATATAAATAATATATATTGCATATATAGTCATGTGATGTTCAAGTGGCATAGTGGAGGGAGTGTATTGGTAAAGGTGTTGGCAGTTGGAATGGTTCACGGTTTGAATCTCAAAAAAACCAAAGAATATGTTTTTTTTTTTTTTTTTTTTTTTTTTTTTTTTTTTTTTACGGAAGGACCTTTGGCGACTAAACTATTAGTCGCCAAAAGTGTTATTTTGGGCGACAAAATAGTTTAGTCGGCGATTCATGGACTATTGGCGACTAAAATATTAGTCGCTAAATGTGTGATTTTAAAAAGTGTAAAGCACCAATGGCGACTAAACAGTTGGTCGCTAAAGAGCTCTTTTTTGCCGACTAAAAAAAGTTTAGTCGCCGATACCTCTCGCGACCACGTATGCGCGACAAAAGGGGCGACTAAAAAAATTAGTCGCTGAAAGTTAAAACTCGACTTTCGGCGACTAAAAGCGGACTTTTGGCGACTAAAAATTTAGTCGCCAAAAATGATTTTTCTTGTAGTGGTATTGTGTCATTTTGGTTTGTATTAGAATTATATAAATATGAACTTAATTTATTTATTTTTTGTAGTATCTTGTAGTATCATTTTTGTTTGTATCTAGTTTATGTCATGTTTGGTAATAAAAATTTTAGCATTTTTTAGGTTAAAATCCATAAAAAGATAAAATAGGTTAAAATAGTTAATAAAGACAAAATGTCACATTAAACCTATAATCATTTTACTTTTTGTCTTACAAACATCACATTCAACTATAAAAAAATCTAATCATCTTTCTAAATATAAAAATTTTAGCCTACTAAGTCTTCGTTTGGGAAGAGCTAAAATAGCCTAATTTTTTGACTTTTTGGCTATTTTGTCCTGACTTTTTTAGCATCGTTAGCTTTTTGTTTTTGGATTTTTTGATTTTTATGAGAGAAAAAGTGTAATGATTATAGTTTGGATATGATATTTTATCTTATTGGCTTATGTAGCCAATTCTGTCTTTTGTGCTTTTTTAGCCAAAAAGCTAAAACCAAACATATCTAAAAATAACCTACTAAAATAGTAACTTCCCAAACACCCACTATTATTGTGAAATAAAATTGAAATTATTGACCTTAGTTTCCACACGATAAAAGAAAGAACCAAACAAAATTAGAATGGAATCACATAAAATGAAATTAATTTTTCTTTCAAGTGCCATCCTTTTTTTTACCAATATAGAAATTAATCATAAAATTAAATAAAGAATAAATAAGAATTGATAAGACTTTACAAGATTTGTGAATAAGGTCCGCTTTTGAAAAAAATCAATATATATATATATATATTGTGTAGGGTATGTTCTTTTCAAAAAGCAAAATCAGTGTGTTTGGTTTGAGTTTTCTAGATTAAATTTTTTGAAAACTATTTTTTTTGGTTTTCGTGTTTTTTTTTTTTTTGTTTTTAGTGAATATTTTTAAATTTTTAAACATTTTTTTTTACTTTTTTAGATGTACCTTACTTAGATGTATCTAAAAAGTAAAAAATTTGTGAAAAAATATTTTTAAAAATTAATAAATACATAAAAATACAAAAAATGTACTGAATTCTTGTATTTTTTTTTTTGTATTTTTGGTATTTAGTGAATTTTTACAAATTTTTTTTATAATTTTTTTACTTTTTAGGTGTATTTATGTTAGGTGTGTCTAAAAAGTAAAAAAATTGCTTCAAATATTTAAAAAATTCAATAAAAACAAAAAAAATACGAAAAATAAGAAAGTAGAATTTTTTGAAAAATATTTTTTTGAAAAATGAAAACAAGCAATCATTTCTCAAGTCTCCCGTATTGACTGGGCTTGGCAAAAGGCATCGGGTGTCGACTTTTTTTTGTTGCTTTTTTGGAATCATGCAAAGAAGATGATTGCCTATAGCTGGTTTTAATTGATAATAATTTTTTCTCTGTCTTTTTTCTTTTCTTGTGAATGAGAGTGGCACAAATATGAGCACCGAATATAACCCGTCTCAAACATGACCAGTGACCATCTTTAAGCACTATTCTTTAAAAATCATACTTATTTATTTTTTAAAGATAAATATAATAAAATAAAATGATTATAATTATTAGATAAAAATAATTTTTTTTCATGAATGATATATATTGCAAATTTTACAAATGACGATTTGAATTATTAAAATAAGATCCATGAGAAACCTAACATTACAATCAAGTTCAAAATTTAAAATTTAAAGAAATTTAATCCAATTATATATCAAATTATTCGACAAAAATATCCACCCAAGTCCACCCCTAATCTAGACTAGACAATGTTTACTCCGATAGACCTGTCACACAAAATACAAAATGATACGGTCAACTCTGGTCTGACTAAGGCCTGTCTAGTAATGTAGAAATTTTCAAAGTGCAAGCCAAGCACCATATGCAGATCATTGTGATTTAAAATTGGAATTATTGACCTTAGTTTCTACAAATGTTTGGAATTTGATTTATGGTCCTAACTCACTTCCTTTTGACCCCCATTCCACACGTTAAAAGGAATCAAACAAAATTATGATGGAATCACACATAATAATGTTTAAAATGATTAATTTTATTGAAAGCGTTTTTCCTTTATTATAATTTGTAAAATATTATTAGTCATCGAGGCTTAAAATTGCTATTGGTTTTTCTAAAAAATTTAAAACTTTTATCTATAACAAAATTCAGTGGACTCTAGGGGGTGTACCATAGTTATGACTTTTGTGGCAATAATTATGACCTACTATGTTATTAGTTATGACAATTTTGGTTATAATCCAATGTTTTTATAACCTAATTTTTTTTTTTTAATTATGACTCATAATATTGAGTTATATTATTTGTAATAACCAAACTCACAAACGAAATAATTTGAATATGGTATAACACACTAGAGAGATGTGTACCATAGTATTTCTCATAAAAATAATTTTTTGTAGGTCAATTATTATGACATCAAAAAAACAAAAAAACAAAATAGTAAGGTAAATTACAAATACACCCCTTGAAATTTATTTAAAATATGAATTATTTGTTATAGTTTTAAAAATTATATCTCGTCCCTTCAAATTTCTAAACACATAACAAGTGACCCCTTTTATTAATAAATCATTAAGTCAATTAACAATTTTTAATAATATCATAAATATATTTTAATTAACAATTCTAATAATTTTATTGTTGCATAGTAGAGTAATTAATTTTATTTTTATTTTTTGTTAATTTTACTAAATAAAAAATTCTGACATAGGGTATTTTTAATTTTCAAAACCATAAGAGATAATTTGTATTTCAAATAAATCTCATAGGATGTATTTATAATTTACCTATAATAATAATAATGTTTTGCAATTTATAATAAAAGCTAGTGTTCTACCTGTAGGTTTTATTTATAATTATATATATTATACATATATAATGTGGATTCTTTATGTAATGTATCAAGTTGATTGTCAAGGCATCTGTACAGGACAGAAATATTCACCTCGCTCCGTACCTCCTTGTTTCCAAGCTCGTCTCACTCCATTAGGACTTCGTTGCACTGCAAGCAGACAATGAGGAGCTACCCGGCGGGTGGGTTTTGCCGAAAAACCCCTCCGACAGTCAAGTTAGGTTTCTTGGAGAAGAGAGAAGGCAGAGCTTAGTGTAGAGAGAGAGAAGTGCACAAAATTGCTTACCTTCAATGTCTATATGCTCCTCCTTTTCAAGGCTGGCCATGCAGCCTCAAAGATTGTGGATGCACTATCTATGATGTCCTTCATTGGAGAAGCGGCTGTGCTCCCCTCTACCTTTCTTACACGTGTAGAGACCCACACCACCAAATAGCGTTTGTCGTACTGCCAAACGGTATTGACGCATACTAGGAGTAGATTCCTCTCTTCTCATTATTGGTCCAAGTGGAATACTTGATCGAATTATTACTTAGCGATAAGCAGCACCAACTCCGACTTCCCAAATATCGAGTGAAGTTTGATCGGCTGGTCCCTCGGTGCGAGGCCGAATTACGTCAATCCTGATCTCGCTTACACCAGGTTGAATGCTAGTGACCAATAGCTCAGTCGCCACGTAGCTCGCATCTCTTCAGGTTGGTTGAACGAGGGCATACTATCTGCCCTTCCGGTTAAGACGATCCCTTCGGTCATGGTGACGAATCTAGCTCGGCCGCAGCAAGTGTCAAGCTAGTTTGGCGTAGCCCAGAGCGTACGCCATGCGGCCCTTGCTTGGCCCAACACCATTCCCGTGTTGATCTAGGCCCAACGGATGACACAATCGTGTTGTACCTAGACTGGCCCGATGCTCAGTGTAAATCCGCCTCTCAATTGCCCCTTAAACCTGTCCGCGCTGATCGTGATTGGGATTACATTTCATTACCGAGCTATCCCATTATGGTCGGCTGTTGAGACTTGTGTCGTTTGTCTTGTCATCAATCAATCAGCCATACTAACAACCTATCAGTCGTACTGACAGTCCATTACCTCTATGCCACGTGGCATTCCCCCATCTGCTCCGTGCAACCCCATAGCTATCAATAATACACCGAAAATTCAAAAGGTTGCCGCCCCTTTGTTTTGCCCCCACATATATGCGCAAGGAACTAATGGGTACCCCTATCACTATTCATCTTCTTTCTTGCCTAAAACCCTAAACTCCTAAGCTTCTGCTACCATCATCATTGTTGCCATCGCTCCTATTAACGCCGTCTCCAGCGTTTTCCATCGTCTAGGACATTGCAGTAGAGGACGAGGTCGATTAAACCTCGACTTGGCTCCTGAATCTGTAAGTTCTCCTTGTCTTTTTCTTCTTTGAATTACTATTCTTCGTGTTCTTCATTTTTTTTTTCTTCCTATTTCGGACTGTTGATATACTGCTGATGCCCCTCTCCTGGGGTAAAACTGATAGACATTCGTAGAACCTAAGCAAAACCAAAACCAAAAACACAAATGGGGCCCTGTAGCTCGACTTTTTGCGCTCCTTTCAGAAAACGAATATGCCCTACATTATCGGACTCCCGCGATTCTGAATCTGATCTCACAAGTGCAATGCGAAATAGATAAACACCAAAGAGTCCCAATCTGACAAATCTTTTGGAAAATCGATTTTGAATCACAATGCCGAAAATGGACTACTTTACCAGATACAGAGTCGCCACCTAAATGTTTTTGGAAACTTTAGGAAACCCATGACTCGTGCCAAAGGCTACGTGTTTGTCATCACCAAGATTGTCTCAGCTCGGGAACTTAGGTACGAGAGGGAAAGGTCATGAATTGAGCACCCCCGCTCGCCCGATCAAAGATCAGCCTCTACTAATCATGATGTGAATCTTACGTACATTATATGCTCTTGTTCCAGTTATTAGGCTAACTTACTATGTGATGCGCACACAAGGTATAGACTAATTTGCAAGAATTGAAACACTTGATCTCATGTTTTGTTTTTGAAAATTGTTTCGAATGTGTACCACTTGAAAAAGTGATCGCATATGAACATTACTCAAACTATTCCAATTCAAGCATTTAGCCTTCATCCACAGCAATTCAAGCAATTTATCACTTAAGCATTTAGCCTCATGGTGAACATGCTTTGACATGGCAATACTAACATACCATGCAATATACTAAAACAAGTAAAAGCTCACCTAGTACTCAAAGCCAAAAAAGATAAAAGAGTTAGAAAAATTCATGATCCTAACTATGCAATATGACTAATGCAACGCATACAATATGCAATTACTAGGCTCGGCTACTAATGTGGCATGTTAATCAATTTGATAGCATGTATTCAAAGAAGTATAAGCAATAACAATGCAAATTAGAATGATGTGCCGAGCTCAATGCATGCAAGACAATGGATGCAAGACATGAGAGATGCTAAACAAAACATGATGCCCTATACTAACCATCATAAGCAGATAAATAAAAGGGAGAAAGACATGGGGTTAGAAGACATACACATTATTACAATTATGCCCTCCTGTAGAAGGGTCCGAATAAACCAACTAGCTAAGCTAATTACCTAACTATTACAATGACAAATTAACTAATTATTACAAACCGAATAAACTAACTATTCTAGCTAGTTATTACAAAACCAATAACACTAACTAATTAATTACAAATTAGAACTAACTAATTAATTACAACATGAATACAACATGAAATAAATATCTAAACTAATTAATCAGCCCCGGGAAGCGAGGAATGTTCATGTATGCACAGATTTCCACTCGAAAATCTCACTGTTCTGTTGTCAAAATACTTCTGTTGCACAGTAGAACCTCTTTCCTATAACGCCCTCAAAATAATACATAAATCAATCATTTATAAGATTCCAAAATCATAAAAGAGATAATATATTTCCATTCATCAGAGTATTTTCTACAAAAGGTATTATATGTTGACAGCAAAAGTAAATGCCCTACGGGCTTACAACTTTCCAAGTTAACACTTGGTTACAACAAAAGAGAGTTCTAACTCTTAACATATTAAGCCCTTGGCTTGAATTACATGTAATACAAAAGATAACTACCAAATTAGGCCTTCAGCTTCTAAACCTCCCAAGCTACATCCTTGGAGGCGGCATATCACCTGTACCTGAAAATGATGTCCCATATAGGGTGAGCCAAAGCCCAGTAGAGATACGCAAAACATAATATGAGAATTAACTAAAACATTAGCATTTGATAAATGTTTAACTCATATAAATCAATGTACATCTCCTTCATAACCAATCCATCGTCACAACCATGTTTCAATTCCTTTCTATTTCATTACCCAATCCAATTCATAGGCATGGTTCATTGTTTATCCGAACAGTTCAAAATGAGATTACAACTCACACTATCAACACTTAAATCATAATCAATTTATAATGAGACTACAACTCATATTATTACCACTTCAATACTTTAATTCAAAATGAGACTACAACTCATATTATTACCACTTCAATACTTTAATTCAAAATGAGACTACAACTCATATTAATAATGCATCAATACTTCAATTCATTTATGTTATGCAAACGTAATTAAGATTTCGGGACTTTCACCCTGGACACTCCGGCCAACTTAGTTATCAATGGAGTCCATCCCCTATCTTCTCCCAAATAGGTTTGGGAGTATATCCCCTATCTCCTCCCCAAACCATGGAGTACATCCCTTATCTTCTCCCAAACAAGATACATATGCAATGTATTTAAACGCTTATCATATACACGATCAATTTAAAACACATATAGAATGTGTTAATCCAACCGTCACATTCAATGACATAATTCAAATGATAAGTTTCAATTCACCTAATCATCATGCAGTGTCTACAACAATCAAGACTATCCTCCACCGATAGCCCAAAACAGTTATTTCTAAACAGTAATAAATTTATCAAACAGATAAATTATCAACATTTCCATAGGTGAGTGATTGGCTAATCCATCTACACCATTCAATCTCATAATTTCCCAATTTCATGATTTTCAACTCAATTTCACATTTTCATATTTTCCCAAATTAATTATACAAATTAATCAATCACATTAAATTAGGGTTTTTTTCCCCATTTTCTCAACTTTAGCCCTAAGGCTCATTTTTCTCAATTTTACACCAATAATGCCATTTTCCAAGGTCTCACACATACATGGGTCTTAACAATTTTAAACCCACTTTTTATAATTCCAAAACAAACCCTAACTTTCCCAAAACTTCCAAACAACACCATTTATACGAAATATCCAACATTTATGTCAAAACTCATAGAAAGGAGTAGGTTATCCCTACCTCAAATTTCGGAGCTCAAAGGAGAAAAAGGAAGAAAATCAAAGTGCTCCAAACACAAGCTTTTTCGGATCAAAGTGAAGCCCACACCAAGCTCTACTTTTTCTTCAAAGAGACTAGGGTAGAAACACCCAAGAACCAAGTGTATTTCTAGAGAGAAGGTGTATGTAGAGGGAGAAGCAGCCGGATCTAGTGTTTAAGATGAAAAGAAGATCAAAAAGTGAAGTGTAGAACTGCTGCTGCGATCTGATATATGCGAGGCTCGTTCGAGCGAGGAAGTGGTCGCTCGAGCGACCAAACACCTTGCTCGAGCGCATGAAGCCTTGCTCGAGCACACAATACGAAGCTTCAGGTCTGCAACCCAGAAGCACGCTCGAGCGTAAGAGTCCTCGCTCGAGCGAAGAAACACAAAACATAGAGCTCGTTCGCTCAAGCGACAAAAGCCACGCTCGAGCGAAGAATGCCAACCTTCAGGTCAAAAAGAGACGCAGACGCACGTTTGAGCGCAAGAGTTCTCGCTCGAGCGAAGAAACCCTGGATCGAGCGAAGGAACTAAAACTCGAAGCTCGCTCGAGCGACAAAAGCCTCGCTCGAGCGAAGAAACCAAAATCTGGACAGCAACCATTTGTTTCTAATCATAACCAACCTGTTTCAAACCTGCCCAACACATCCCAAAACTCAAATACAAAGAATTAAAGGACGAAAATGTGACATAGACAACAACAATCATCCACGGAACCGAGTCCAGAATACAATAAACAATGGAGGGAAAATCGGGATCGCTATATTTCCACTTCAGCCTTTGCTCTGTTTTGTTCCAAAAAGTCACTGCTCTGTTTGATAAAAGTGGCCGGTAGATCAAAAGTTGTGGCCTACTTGCCACAAATGGTAGCCTGCCGTCCAGAAATAGTGGCCTGTTGGCCACTGATGCTTGGTTCCTCCTGCTACAACAGAAAGCATACAGAGCACAAACAGGGCATTCTTAAGGTATGTTTGTACACCTTACCCCTCCTTATCATCAAAACAACTCAAAGGAGTGGCAAGCTCAATTCACAAACCATCAATCGATGCAATCTCATTGCATGATGGCCTATGAACCATGGTGTACAATTTCAATAAATGCAACAAGAAAAGACTCCCAAACCTCCTCCCTCTCATGAATTGATCAAGGCGAGTGGTTGACATTGACTCCTGAATCGTTTACATCACTAACAAGTATGAAACGACTCAAGGCTCAATAGGTTCAATTAACGTCCGATTGAACCCAAGTTGATTATTATCTTGCATCATTTTAGTTCCACTTTTATTACTTTATTTTAATTACTAACCATTCCTTAGGCAATTAAATCCAAGAGTGAGCTTTAAGTCCTCTAATGGAAAGGAGTACCAAACCAAGAGTTGTTTTAGGCATGAGAGAAGTGTCATGTCATTGGTAATGAACTCCCAAAGGGATTAAACCATTAAGCACAAGATCTCAATCTCATGCTTTAAACAAGCAACTAGTTTGAACCAACTTTCAAGGCAAAGAAAAGCCAAGAAAGGAGGGAGGTTGCAGAAGTGATTAGACATGAAAACCAGTATGAAAAGCCATAAACAAATGTTATCAATTCAAATAGGTTGGTGGCTAAGGCCTAAACCACCAAACCTATGAGGGCTATTACACTACAAGCATGCAACACAAAGCTCAAATGCAATGAACAACCAAAAAAAAGCCCTAAAACAGTGCTAAAACAATCCTAAAACATACTGGAATTAAGACAAAAATAGCTAGAACAATAAGCTAAAACATGGAGCATGTTAAGCTTGCAGACAAGCACAAGGAGGGGAGGCTACCCCCTCCATTTTTGGGACTTCAAAATATGGTTTTAGCCAATGAAAAAGCTCTGAAATCTAGTATTAAAAAGCTCAAAGAAAGTGGACAAAGAGGTGGGAAACACAAGGGCAAAGGCTAAAGAAGTGAGGTACAAAGACGGGTGATCCACCCCTCCACCCTTATTGGCCTTAAATCACAAGTTTTAGCCCAAAAACACCAAAATAGTCTAAAACGGTAGGCAAACTAGCAAATAAAGCAAAGCAACAAGCCAAGACTTATACCTCTTGAAGAGGAGAACCTTTTCCAAGTGTTAAACCAACACTTACACACCCTCCAGAGCTCAAAGTAGGCTCAAAAGTACTTCAGCTCCAATACCACAAGGTTTGGTTTAGAGTGTATAGGCAAAGGCTTAAGAATTTGCAAGAGAGAGAGAGAGAAATAATTTTGCTCCAAAATGTTCAACCCTAAAAAATGGAATGGGAGGTCTCCTATATATAGAAAAACATCAAACTCCTTCAGAAATATCAATACATACATGTGTAGGCAGGTGCATGCATTTGTGAAAATAGCTAGCACAGCTGGCCAAAATATCTACAAAACTACACAAGCGGCCGACAAGCCACTAATGCTGGTCGGCAACCAGTTCTAGTATATAAACTTCCTACTTAGGATGGATGGCGTAATTCTTGGGCAAAACCGAGCAAAAATTTGGTTTTGGATCTTGAAATTGCTCCAAACCGAGCTAAAACGTGCTTGTGGTCCCTCCAAACTATTTGGACCGTGACAGGAACCAGTAGGGGTGTTAAACCGAGATAAGTGCCAACCATTTAGGACGAAGGACCAGAACCAGTTAAAACCTTAGGCTCCACCACCGAGCCAAAACAAAAATCGAGTTAAGACAGTGTAGCAGAACTTTTTGCCGAGCTAGGAATATTTTGAGAGCTACGCACTTGATGCTGCTCTAACACTTGCACTTACTTTTAATAATGCAGAACAAACTAGGACCGACTAGGCACACATCAACATCACAATCGATGAGGCTCAAAGACTGAGCAAATAATCACCAAAGCCGCTCAATGACCAAACAAATTATCACACAAAATAAGACCGAGATAAATGGGAAAGTACCAATTTATGGTCAGTTCGCCAGGCGCCATTGCCGAGTTTCGTAGAGAATTAAACATTCTAGACAATGTCCACTAAGAGCTAGCCAAAAAAGGAGACACTCCATGGGGTAATTTGGATGCTTGCCCCCTTCACGTGGTGTCTATAGTCGAAGGTAGCCTTCGTTTCCCGGTCCAGCCCCTAATCTGCGAGTTTTTGAGGTAGACTAGGTTGTGCCCAACCCAGGTCTCCAACAACACATACAAGATAATAAATGGCGTGGCCGCGTTGAACCGCATCCTTGGTTTGAATCTCGGCCTTGCCAAAATATTTCACCAGTATACACTTAGCAAAAATAAGGGAGGCTTTTGCTGGTACCTCAAGGTTAGGAAGGGCCAAGCAAAGCTTATAGAGGGTAACCTGGACAAGGAATTAAACGACGACAATTTTCTATGGGTGTCCAGCAATTATGAGGACATCGAGGCGTCCATACCGGGGTGGTACATATGCAAAAATTTCGGGAGCACTGGTGAGCAGCCTAGCACGGCTTAAAATTTTGAATTTGATCTGTCTTTGCTGATCTAACACTTGGAATTTTTGGGTAGATTATACACTCTTGGCGGAGGATTATTCCTGAGCCAATCAGGAGGCTATCCGAGTTTGTTTATGGTACCCAACAGAGGAACGAGAACCCCAAAAACTGCTGTAGCTTGGCTTTTTCACACCCCCTTTCGGAAGTCGAAATAAGCTCTACAGTATCGGACTCATGTGGTTTTGAATCTGATTCCACAAGTACAATGTGAAATAGATAAGCACCAAAGAGTCCCAATCCGACAAATCTTTTTGAAAAATCGATTTTGAATCAAAAATACCAAAAATGGACTACTTTGCCAGATATAAAGTTGCCACCTAAATATTTTTAGAAAATTTAGGAAACCCATGACTTATGCCAAAGGCCACGTGTCCGTCATCACCAAGATTGTCTTGGCTGGGGAACTTAGTTACGAGAGGGAAATGTCATGAATTGAGTACCCTCTACTAATTATGATATGAATCTTATGTACATTATATTCTCTTGTTCCGGTTATTAGGCTAGCATTACTATGTGATGCGCGCACACACAAGTATAGACTAAATCACAAGAATTGGAACATTTTGATTCATGTTCATTTTGAAAATTGTTTCGAATATGTACCACTTGAAAAAGTGATCGCATATGAACATTACTCAAATTATTCTAATTCAAGCAATTAGCCTTCAACCACAGGCATTCAAAATAGTTTATCATTTAAGCATTTAGGCTTATGGCAAGCATGCTAAACATGGCAAAAATCACACACATGCGACATGCTAAAGCGAGTAAAGGCTCACCTAGTACTCCAAGCCAAAAAGAAATGATAAAGTTAGAAAGATGCATGATCCTAACTAGGCAATATGCAATACAAGTGGAATATGACTAATGCATGATCCTAACTAGGCAATATGACTAATGCAATACATGCAATATGCAATTACTAGGCTCGACTACTAATATGGCATATGAATCAATTTGATAGCATGCGGTCTAAGCACGTATTCAAAGAAGTATTTAAACTAACAATGCAAGTTAGAATGTTGAACCGAGCCTTGGTGCATGCAATACAAGTGGATGCAAACATGAAGTATGCTAAACGAAACATGATGCTTTAATCTAACCATTGTAGGCAGTTAAATAAAATGGAGAAAGGCGTGGGGTTGGAAGACATTATTACAACATTGCGCTCTCACGAAGAAGAGTCCGAATGAACTAACTACCTAACTAGCTAAGCTAAGCTAATTATTACGGATTAACTAACTATTACAAAACAAATGAAATTAGCTAAACTACTTAACTAATTATTACTTAACTAATTATTACAACAACAAATGAATTAATTAACTAACTATTCTAGCTAATCAAATTAAAACACTTTACCAAATTCAACTAGCTACAACTAATTAATCACAACAAATATTTAAGCTAAATATTTAAACTAAACAGGCTCGACATGTGAGGAATGCTCATGCACATGAATGGTTTCCACCCGAAAAGGCCACTATTTTGCTTCCAGAAGGTCTCTGTTGCATAGTAGAACACTTACACATTTGTCCACCTCCAAAATAGCTTTGCTCTACTCAAAAAACACACTGCTGAATTTTGCGTTAGCGGCCGGCTGGCCAATAGGGAGGGCCTGCCGGCCACCAATGATGGTCTGCTGGCTACCAAAGGTGGCCTGACGGCCACAGCTACACAATTCAACTTGCTGCAATAGAGAACAAATAGAGTATGCACAGGGTATTCTCAAGGGTTGTCTACACAACTCACCCCTCCTTATCATGAACAAATCAAAGGAGGGACAAAACTTGGTCCACAAACCACCAATTCAAGCAATTTTATTGCATGATGGCTTATGAACCAAAGTGTGCAAGTTCAATAAATGCAACAAGATAAGACTCCAACCTCCTCTCTTTCACGAATTGATCAAGGGAAGTAGTGACATTGGAAACTTGAATCATTTCATCACTAATGAGTATGAAATACCTTAAGCTTCTATGTGTTCAATTAACGTCCGATTGAACACAAAACCAATTATCTTGCACTATTTTACTCCCATTTTAATTACCAACCATCCTTTAATTCATTGAGTCCAATGGTAAGTTTAAGTCCTCTAATGGAAAGAGGGCTCAAACCAAGTGTTGTTTTAGGCATGAAAGAGACATCATAACTTTGGTAATAAATCCCCAAAAGGATTAAACCATTGAGCATGACATCCCAATCTCATGCTTAAACAAGCAAGTTGTTTGAAACCACTTTCAAAGCAAAACAAAAGCCAAGAAAGGAGGGAGGTTGCAGAGGTGATTAAGGGTGATTACAAGTATGAAAAGCCATAAATAAATGCAATCAACTCAAACAAGATGGTGTCTAAGGCTTAGAACACCAAACTCATGAGGACAATTACACTATAAGCATGCAAAACAAAGCTCAAATGCAACTATCAACCAAAAATAGTGCTAAAATAGTCCTAAAACATGCTAGAATTAAGACAAAAATAGCTAGATTAATATATTAAAACATAGCACACGCTAGGCTAGTAAGCAAGACACAAGGAGGAGAGGCTAACCCCTCCAATTTTGGATATCAAAACATGATTTTGGCCACTAAAATAACTCTAAAAAATAGTGCTTAAAAGCTCGAAAAAAGATAGTAAAAGGATGGGAAACACAAGGGAAAAGGCCTTCAAAACAAGGTGTAAAGAAGGGTGAACCACCCCTCAACTTTTATTGGCCTTAAAACCCAAGTTTTAGCCCCAAAAAAAAAAAAGGTTTTAAAGAGCTTAAAAATAGCAAGAAAAGATGGAAAACAAGTGGTGTAGAGATGGTACAAAAGTAAGAGAAGGTATACCTCCTTAAGAGGAATGCTTCTTTGAGTTATAAACCACTAATTTCACACTCTCAAGTGTTTCAATATCTCAAATTCAAGCTCAAATCACCTCAACAAGAAGCTCTCTAGGTTTGGTTTAGAGTGTTTACGCAAAGGCTATGCAAGTAGAAAAGGAGAATGAGAATTGTAGAGAGAGAGGATTGTAGAGAGAAAGGAATTTTCCAAAATTATTTCCTCACTCCTAAATGTTTCTAACCTTCAAAGCAAGGAGAGGTCCTCTATATTTAGAAAAACAGTCCCTCAGTCCAAAATATCTACAAAGAGACAGCTGGAGCATTTGGAGGACAGCTGGCAAAAACATCTAGGCTTTACACCAGTGACCGGTAGGCCAAAAATGGTGGCCAGCCGGCCAAAAGTGGTGGCCAGCCATCCATAAATGGTGGCTTCCATTCACCTGCCGGCCACAAAAAAAATCTGCTTCTCGGCCCTACTTCAAATGGGCATATCTCCTTCATCCGGACTCGGTTTTAGGTCATTCTTGAGTCTAAATTGAAGCCCCCGAAGTCTACTTTCCAATAGTGGTAGCCTCACATCTAAATTCTAAGTTTGCAAAGAGATATACCTCTTTTAGTGAAGGTTGCTTAGTTTTGTCTTAATCAGATTGATGCCTAACTTCAAACAGCTATATCTCCCTCATCCGGACTCGGCTTTAGGAGATTCTTGGGTCTAAATTGAAGCCCCAGAAGTCCAATTTCCAGTGGTGGCGGACTTACAAGTAAAGTCTAAGTGTAGAAAGAGATAAGCTTGATTTAGTGAAGGATGCTCAGTTCTCTATTAACGGTTTCATGCCCAACTTCTTCCGCAACTAGTTTTCTTTTCTCCCCTCCTATTTTCTTCAACTCTAAACCTATCAATAAGAAGTTTTTGAAGATTTTTCAAAGAGTTCACCTCTCTTCCATTTATTTCCACTTTGTCCTTACTCGGTTTACCGAAAAGTGTAATTTTTAACGAAATATGAGCCTAGGAACATTGTAGAAACTTTTGGGAAAAATATTTTGAAAAAGAGGGTTTTGAGGTCTAAAATAGTTTTGGTCCAAAATGGGGTGTAAGGTTGTGATTTAGAAGCTATTCTTACTGAAGAAATTGAACGTTTGCACAACGTAACTTTCATCATTGAGTGATCAATCAGTGGTGCCCAAGTCTTAAGGTTGGTCAAAAATGGGGTGTCTACAGTTGCCCCTCTTTGGTAGAACTCGAAGTCATGAAATGACGTGAGTGAATGTCAAAGCCCGAAGACGACCCATTTTGACAAGGCCGCGAGACTTGGGCAAACAAACAAAATACAGATGCAGTTGGTTAAACCCGAGGGTTGCCTATATATCCCTTTGCATGGAATCAAAACAGCGTAGTTCAGGGGCAGAATGCAAATGATACACAATGTAATGAAATAATCAAACCACAAGCAGTGCAAAACCACACAAATACCATAAAGGAATGGAGATGCAAATCAAAGTACGTTTTATATAGAAAAGATCTGGGCACAACCAAACAACGCCTAACACAGGCTATGTGCCTACATCCTCAATACTGGCCTTAGCGCAGCATGGATGCTTACACATAACATAACCATGTTTTAACGTGAAAAGGGTGCGAGCACATGCAAAACTATGTTTTTTGTAGAAAGAGAAAGTGTACAAGTAATTGAGTGATATGATATAAGTGTGGAATGATCTGCTGGGGAAAGACAATGATCCTAAATACTAAATGCAACAAGACAAAGTACGATACAATGAATGCAATGAATGAAATGAATAAGGCGTAGGTTGAACCACATCTTACCTAGAAAAGGTATGGACACCAAACAGACCACGTCTAACACAGAAAAGGTGTTGACACCCTCAATACTGGCCTCAGCACAGCATGGGTACTTACACATAACAGAACCATGTTTCAACAAAGGAAAGCTATGAGCACATGCCAAACTAAGCTTAGCGCGGAAAGGATACATGCTATAAAATAGTATCAAGTCTATATGCAGGTAATAAAACGGATAATGAAGTAGATGCATGCAATAAATTCTTTATGCAATACAATAGAAGTAATATGTTATAATGGATATGATGATGCAGCTAGGAAGTGATGCTTTAGAAAGTACCTTACAGGGGCAATCAGCGATGACTCACCTTATGCTGCTGGGGATCTTCTTCTTCTGCATCTTGCGCTTGCAAACCACAGGTACTACTTTTCTCCCTGACTATGTTCGCAACTTTCCCTATTCTCCAATAGGGTGACAGATTAGGTTGGTTCAGTATCCAGAATTGAGGTACATACAAGCTACGTCAATTCACCCCTGGGTATTTAAACCAGACTTTAGTCTCAGAAATCCCGAACCTTTGCGTTCTAGGCATTGCCATTTGAACTCTAGTTTCTACCATCTCAGTTGATCTCCTAGGAACTCACCACAAACACAAGCAAGTGGCTATATCAGACCACTGGAAGTCGTTCAGTCATGACAAACACCAAAGGAAATACACCTTTAAAGGATTTAAGGTCACCCAGACCAATGAGTGCACAAGATAGTGCGATGCAGGGTGAATGCACAAAACAATGTTAAATGGGTGCACAAGACAGTGCGATGCAAGTTTGCACAAGACATTGCAATATGGGTGAATGCACAAGATAGCGCAATGTAGGTGCACAAGATAGTGCAAGCGATGGTGCACAAGATAGTGCGATGCAAAGTGAAATGCACAAAACAGTGCAATGTAAAGTGAAATACACAAGATAGTGCGATGTAAAGTGAAATACACAAGATAGTGCGATGTAAAGTGAAATGCACAAGATAGTGCGATGTAAGGTGAAATGCACAAGATTGTGCAATGCAAAGTGAAATGCACAGGATAGTGCGATGTAAAGTGAAATGCACAAGATAGTGCGATGTAAGGTGAAATGCAAAAGATAGTGCGATGTAAAGTGAAATGCACAAGATAGTGCAATGCAAAGTGAAATGCATAGGATAGTGCGATGTAAAGTGAAATGTACAAGATAGTGCGATGTAAGGTGAAATGCACAAGATAGTGCGATGCAAAGTGAAATGCACAGGATAGTGCGATGTAAAGTGAAATGCACAAGATAGTGCGATGTAAAGTGAAATGCACAAGATAGTGCGATGTAAGGTGAAATGCACAAGATAGTGTGATGCAAAGTGAAATGCACAAGATAGTGCGATGCAGGTGAGCAGTGCATGGTATGGAGAGGGAAATGAGTAGTACTTAGAGTAATGCGTCATGTACCTTATGAGATGAGTGTAGGGCAACCTGCCATAACTCATTGAAATGTAACACAATGGGAGGCAACTCGACAAAACTCTATTTAAGTGCAGAACAAAGTCAAGAGTAAGAGTAACCAACCATGCAGTTCAAAGCAACCAGAGTATATGAGCATGCACGCATAATCGAAAACACATGTATTAATCAAAGGGAATATGACAATCCCAAGAGAGTTTTGAAATGGTCGGAGACAACTTTCGAAAACTGAATCATATCAGAATCATCATGGGGGGTTGTAGACACCCCATTTTTGACCGCCCTTAAGACTTGGGCGCCATTGATTGTTTGCTTGGTGATGAAAGTTGTGCAGTGCAAGGATTCGATTTCTTTAGCAAAAGGAGCTTCAAATCCTAACCTTACACCCCTTTTTTGGACCAAATCCTTTTGACTAAAATGATTTTTAGACCTTAAAACCCTCTCTTTCAAAATATTTTTGAAAAAGTTCCTATGATGTTCTGAGGCTCGTATTTTGTTAAATGTTGCACTTTTCGGTAAATCGAGCAAGGACAAAGTGGAAGTGAATGGAAGAGAGGTGAACTCTTTGAAAAATATTTCAAAACACCTTGTTTAGGGGTTTGGATTTGAATAAAATGGGAGAGGAGAGAAGAAAACTAGTTGAGGAGAAGTTCGGCATGAATCCGGGTAGGATCGAAACTGAGCAGTCTTCACTAAAATGAGCATAACTATATTTACACTTAGAATTTTGATGTGAGGATTCCACCATTGGAAAGAAGACTTCAAGGGCTTCAATTTAGGCTTAAGAATGACCTGTAAAGGAGTCCAGATGAAGAAGATATGTCCATTTGAATTTGGGCCCAAAAAGTAGATTTTTCTGGCCAACCAGAGGTGGAGGTTCCTGGCCTTGGATGGGCTTTTCTAGCCATGTGCCGGCCATGAATGGCCTTTTACAGCCCCCTGCTGTCCAAGAGTGACCCTTGCTAGCCAGAAATGGACATGTGCCGGCCATCAATGATGGCTTGCCGGCCATTGATGGAAAAAGTCAAATTTTTGCAGATATTTGTGTTCCAGCTGTCCCTTTTGGGATATTTTCGACCTGAGCTTGCATTCTTCTATACATAGAGAGCCTTCTATATTGTTTTGAAGGTTAGAACATTTGAGGAAGAAAAATTTTGGGAGCCTCTCTCTCTACATTTCTCTCTCTCTTGAACCTTTGTGCATAAGTGCATACAAGTGTAGATACACTTCTCTTTTGCCTATACATCCTTGACCAAAGTTGTTGATCTTTGGGCTGAGGTTGCTTGAGGCTCTCTTGGAACTCCTTAAGGTGGTTTTTCTTGGTTGTGTTGCCTAAAATTGTGTTGTGCTTCAAGAGGAATAACTCTCTCCCTTTAAGCTTGTTTTCCATACTTGCTTTGCCATATTTTTCCACCACTTCAAGGCTGGTTTTGGCATGTAAAAAGTTCTGTTTTTCAGTCCTAAAAGTGGTGGTTTGAGCCTTTGTGAGTTAGGGGGTTGTCCCCCATTTTTGCTCTTTAGCTTGTTAAGCTTTCTGCACCATTTCTCATCACCTTCAAATCAAACTTTTTGGGCCTTTTTACCATTGAAACTCAGAGGTTTTTCAGAGATAAAAACCATGTTTTGAGGTCCAAAATAGGAGGGGTTGGCCTCCCCTCCTTGTGTCTTGATTGCATGTGTAGGTAGCTTAACATGTGAGCATGTTTTTCTAGACTCAATCTCAGCATGTTGTAGGCTCTGATTTGGCATGATTTAGCTTTATTTTGGGCTTCTTTGATCATATGGCCCATGTTTTGTATGGCTATAGTGCAAATGCCTTCACTAGCTTTGTGTTTCAAGGCCTCTAACATGCTTTTCTTGAGATGATTGCATGTTGTAGCATCATTTAAGATGTAATTTCAGCATATATAGCTCTGTCACACTCTCACTTCTATCACTCTTTCATTGCTTTTGAGAGTTGTGTCCTGAGCCTTGCTTGTGAGCCAACATGTGCGCATGTTTTTCTAGTCTTTTATGCTTCTATCTCAACATGTTTTAGCCACTGTTTTGGCATATTGTAGCTCAGTTTTGAGCTGGTTTGGTCATTTGAGCTTGATATTGCATGCCTCTAGTGTAGTGCTCTTCACTAGTTTAATGCTTTTGGCTTTTGAACATGTTGTGCATGAGTTGCTTGCATGTTGTAGTATCATTTTTCATGCCATTTCAGCACTGAAATATCTGCAACCTCCCTTATTTCTTCACTTTTCCATTTTCTTTGAGGGTTGGTTAACCTTAAGGTTGTGTTCAAACTTGAGATTGAGCTTGTGCTTAATGGTTTTAACCCTATTTTGAGGGTTCCTCCTAACCAACGACATGATCTCTCTCATGTCTTAAATCGTCCTTTGGTTGACCCCTCTCTCATTAGAGGACACTTACCTTGGACAAATTGACTAAAGAATGGTTTGGTAATGTAAAATGTGTAAACAAAATTGGACAAGTAAAACATGAACAAGATATGCATGTTGTGTTGCATTACATGTGTTCAATCGGCTGTTATATTGAACACAAGGAAGATTGGAGCATTTCATACTCAAAGTGATGAAATGAGCCAATCTCCTTAGTCTCCATTGCATTTGATCGTTCATGACAAGGTAGTGGTCTAGAGTCTTGTTTTGTGCATTTATTGAAATTGTACTCCTTGGATCTTTGGCTATCACGCATTGAAAATGCTTGATTGGTTGTTTTGGATCCAAGAGTGCCACTCCTTTGATGTTTTGAGATGATAAGGAGGGGTATAGTACAAACATACCCTTGGAAAACCCTCAATTTTCCTCTGTTTGTGCTCTGTTGTAGTGTGGTGATTTAGCACACCAGTGGCCGGCAGTGGCTCACTGATGGCTGGCAGTGCTTCATACTTGGCCGACATAGCACACTTTTTGGCCGGCAGATGGCTGGCAGCAAGCATTCATGGCCAGCAGGCCACTGGTGCAATCCTCAACATTGAATTAGTAAGGTGGAGCAGAAGGTTCTTGGAGTAACCTTGCAAACAGAGGCTCTAAAGAGCAAACCGGAAGGAAACCGAGTGCATGCATCATCTACTTTCCAAAGCGGAGCTGAGGCAGTGTAGTTTAGTGCTTTGCATGTTTAGTTAGCATGAATTTGTAATTTAATTAACTAGTTTGCTAATTAGTTAAGTGTTGTAATAATTAGTGATTAGTTTGCTAGTTATTCATTTGTTTTGCAATAATTAGTCTAATTAGTTTAATTGGATTAGTTAGCTTAGCTTAGTGTAGCTTAGCTCTTATTCATTCGGACCCTCATTCGAGAGGGTGCAATGTTATAATAAGCGTGCGTGTGTGCATGTCTTCCAACTCCGCGTCTTTCTCCCTTTTACTTAACCAGTTTCGATGGTTAGTTTAGGGTCACGTTTTGATTAGCATACCTTATGTTTGCATGTTTGCATCATTCATTTGTCTTGCATGCACCGAGGCTCGGCGAATCATTCAAACTGCATTATGTTTCAATACTTATTTAAATACGTGTTTCAAAGCATGTTATCAAACTGTTGCATTCATATGCCATCTTAGATAGCCGAGCCTATTTAGTCGCATTATTGCATGTGTTGCATTAGGCATCTTGTATAGTTAGGATCATGCATGATTTCTAACTAGCTTTTGTTTTGCCTTGGAGTACACTCAAGTTTTACGCTTTAGCATACTTGCATGAGTGTGAGTGTTGCCATGATAGCATGCTTGCCATGAGGCTATTTGCTTAAGTGATTAATGCATGAATGCCTGTGGATGAAGGCTTTATTGTCTGAATTGGAACAATTCGATGATTGTGAATTTTAAGCCCACTTTGCGAAGTGGCAAATCATCATGTTTTAAGCCCATCATGATTAATGGCAAATCCACGTTTTAGCCCACTTGACAGTGGCAATTTCAAACCATTTTTGAAAACAAACATGAGTTGAATTCGTTTCAATTCTTGCGATTTAGTCTATACTTGCTTGTGTGTGCGCCACATAGTAAAGTTAGCTAATAACCGGAACAAGAACACATGTGTTCATAAAACAACATATCATGCTTAGTAGAGGTTGATCTTTGATCGGGCGAGCGGGGGTGCCCATTTCAGGACCTTCCCCTCTCGTACCCAAGTTCCCGAGCCAAGGCAACTTTGGTGATGACGGACACGTGGCCTTTAGCATGAGTCAGGGTTTCCTAAATTTTCCAAAAATAAAATATTTAGGTGGCGACTCTGTAATCTGGCAAAGTAGTCCAGTTTTGGCAATATTTGATTTAAAATCTGATTTTCCAAAATGATTTGCCGAATTGGACTCTTTGGTGTTTATCAGTCTCACATTGCACTTTGTGAGATTAGATTCAGAACCGTGATAGGAGTCCGAACTGTAGGACCAATTCGAGCCCTACGAAAGGGGGCGCGAAGAAAGTCGAGTCTACAGTTTCTGGCGACTCTGCTGGGGATTTAGAGAACTTGACTCAAACTCATGATATGTTGTTTTATCTACACTTATGAGTTTCTTTTGCATTGCATTTGCATTGGTGCGCCTAAGTCACAGTGTTTGCCATTTGCTATTCCTGAGCGGTTTGCAGGAGGCTCGCTTGGAAAAGCGTGCCATAAAGCTGACCGGTTACGGGCTCTACCACGATGGGAACACAAATCTTGGATCTGGACTACCGCTATACCGTTTGATCTTCCTTTCACTTCTCGGTGTTAGGAGCGAGAGGTATATTAGGTGGCCTTGCTGAGGCACCCTTCTTGACCAATTGACCTAGTTACATATCGGAAGCCATAGAGACTGTTCCAAACTAGGACAAGTTGCTTACCCGAATGTAGGATTGTATGAAGCCACTTGTTGTGCATAGTGAAACCCTAGCTCCTGACGAAACTAGGAAAGGGTAACCCTACCCCATCACAGGGGTGTTTTGGCTCTTACTTACTTGGTATGTGCTTTACAGTGAAACTATACAGGGATGTGCATATCAGTTGCGAGTTTGGTATCTGATTTTGGGGCAAAATTCAGTAAAGAGTATAGTCATTCAACTATGCTCATATCTGTTCTGGTGAAATCAGGCTAAGGTGTTGTCTGTTTTCTCTTTTGCTAGGTAGTCCTGGAACCATAGCTTCAGAAGGCTCCGATATCCCCCGGGTGCATTGGAGATTTAGTTCAAGGGCAACTAGTGTTTCCTTCGCTGGTGGCAAGGGAAAAAAAGGCCAAACAGGGCTCACTGGTTCCACTGATCCGACATTCACCAGTTAGATCACCTTTGTTCAAACTCAGCAAACCCGTGATGGCACGGAGTCCAGAAGAAGTTGTGGCCGTAATAGCGGCATTAAACCAAGGAATTGCTATGTAGGATGAGACCAATGTTGAAATGCAACGCCTATCTGGGGCACCTACCACACATCTAGCCTTGAGACCCCAGCCAAACTTTGACCCACTTTCGCTAGCTAAAGATTTGCAGGGTCCAGATCCCCGAGAAAGGTTGGCTCAAGCTTGAGTTTTCACACCTCTAGTGCAGCCTAATGAGAGGCTTTATTCCCTTGATATTAATAAGCTTGACCCGACCTCATTAAAAATTACTAACCTTGAGAAGCAATTCGAAAAGGCACAGGGCCTTAACTCCATTCTCGACATTAAGGCTGGGTACAGCGAGGCTGCCGTAAGGCTCCCAAACAGATTCAAAATGCCACACATTGACCATTTCGACGGGTTTGGAGATCCTATGGTACATATCCGGCTTTTCTTGGATGTCCTGAAACCAATGGGTCTGACTAAGCCGCAGAAACTCTCTCTCTGTATAGAAGAACCCTGTCGGGCATAGCAGCCACTTGGTACGCCAAGTTGGAGGATAAAGTGAAGCAGAACTGGGAAGAATTGGCTGAGGCATTTGTCAATCAATATTCTTACAATACCCAACTTGAAATGACCACCCAAGAGCTTGAAGCAACCCATCAGAATCCTACAGAGCCTTTTGTGGAATTTGTTGCAAGGTGAAGAGCAAAGGCAGCACAGATGACAGATCACCCTCCTGAGAGGGACCAAGTGCGGATAATGGTGCAGAACCTTGAGCCTGATATGTTGCAAAAGTTAATAGTGGCTTAACTATTCACTTTCAAAAGTTTGCATGAATTTGGGGGTTCAGATCGAGAATGCATTCAATAGAGGGATTATTCCCAGAACAAGTGAACCAACAAGGAGGGTGATTTCCGGGAGTACCAACGCTGGTAGTAGCACTATTCCCAAACTGAAATCAACACCGTCGTCATTTCTAAAACTGCCGACCCATTTGCCAATCTAAACCCACAAACAACCGGCCCAACCCGACCTTAGGGCAGAACTTTCACCCCCCTCTATATGAGCCTAACCAAGGCACTAAAAGTCCTGATGGAAAGAGGGTATCTTAAACCCCTTGATTCTCAACCTCTGCCTGACCCACACCCTACCAGACATAACCCCACCAAATACTGTGTGTACCATCAACAACGTGGTCATGGCACCGATCGTTGTTACCGCCTTTGTCATGAGGTCCAGAATCTCATCGACAACCAGACGATAGTGTGGACTCGACTTTCTTCGCACCCTCTTTCGGAGAGCTCGAATTGGTCTCCTACAGTTCGGACTCCTATTACGGTTCTAAATCTAATCTCACAAAGTGCAATGTGAGACTGATAAACACCAAAGAGTCCAATCTGGAAAATCATTTTGGAAAATCGATTTTGAATCAAATAATGCCAAAACTGGACTGCTTTGCCAGATTACAGAGTCGCCACCTAAATATTTTATTTTTGGGAAATTTAGGAAACCCTGACTCGTGCTAAAGGCCACATGTCCGTCATCACCAAAGTTGCCTTGGCTTAGGAACTTGGGTTCGAGAAGGGAAGGTCCTGAAATGAGCACCCCCGCTCGCATGATCAAAGGATCGGCCTCTACTAAGCATGATATGTTGTTTTATAAACACATGTGTTCTTATTCCGGTTATTAGCTAACTTACTATGTGATGTGCACAACATACAAGTATAGACTAAATCGCAAGGATTGGAACAAAACAATTCATGTTCGTTTTCGAAAATGGTTTGAAAATGCCACCCGCAAGTGGGCTAAAACATGGATTTGCCACCCTTAAGTGGGCTTGAAACATGATTTGCCACTTCGCAAAGTGGGCTTAAAACTCATATTTTACCGAATTGTCCCAATTCAAGCAATAAAGCCTTCATCCATAGGCATTCATGCAGTTTAGCATATAAGCAAATAGCCACACTCATGCAAGGATGCTAAAGCATAAAGACTCACCGAGTACTCCGAGCCAAAACAAAAGCTAGTTAGAAATCAATGCATGATCCTAATTATGCAAAATGCTTATAATGCGATTAAATAGGCTCGGCCATCTAAGATGGCATATGAATGCAACAATGATACACGTATTCAAATAAGTATTGAAATACAATGTAGTTTGAATGATGCATCGAGCCCGGTGTATGCAAGACAAATGAATGATGCACGCATGCAAGCATAAGGTATGCTAATCAAAACGTGCCCTAATCTAACCATCGAAAGCGGTTAAATAAAAGGGAGAAAGACGCGGGATTGGAAGACATGCACACACACACGCACCCTTATTACAACATTGCGCCCTCGCGAAGAAGGGTCTGAATAAATAAGAGCTAAGCAACATTAAGCTAAGCTAAGCTAACTAATTTAATTAATTAGACTAATTATTACACAACAAATTGAATAACTAGCTACGCTAAGCTACTTAGTTATTACAACACTTTAACTAATTAATGAATTAATTAATTAAATTACAAAACCATGCTAACTAACAAATAAAGCATTATCTACATTCCCTCAGCTCTGCTTTGGAAAGTTGAACATGCATGCATCGGTTTTCGCCCTGAAAAGTCCACCGATTTGTTCTTGAGAGGCTCTGTTTGCAGGGTTAGCCGAGAACTTTCTGCTCAAACTTACCAATCCACTGCTGAGGAATGCACCAGTGGCTTGCCGACCATGAGAAGCTACTGCTGGCCCTCTGCCGGCCAAGGAGAGGCACTGCCGGCCAAGGATGAAGCCTTGTTGGCCATTGATGAAGCACTGCCGGCCACTGGTGTGCTGAATCACCATTCTGCAACAGAGCTCAAACAGAGAAAAAGGGAGGGTCTCCCAAGGATATGTTTGTACTGCACCCTCTCCTTATCATCTCAAAACATCAAAGAAGAGGAGCTATTGGGTCTAAAGCCACCAACCAAGCATTTTTGATGCATGATGGCCAAGGATCCAACTTGCACACATTCAATAAATGCACAAAACAAAGACTCAAGTCCACTACCTTATCATGGATGATCAAGGACAATGGAGACAAAGGGGATTGGCTCACTTTCATCACTTTGAGTATGAAATGGACCAATCCACCTTGTGTTCAATATAACGTCCGATTGAACACAATGCAATGCAAATACAACATGTTTATCTTGGCATGTTTTACTTGATTCAATTCTTGTTTACACATTTCAAGTTACCAAACCATTCTTTAATTGATTTGTCCAATGTGAAAGTCCTCTAATGAGAGAGAGGTCAATCAAAAGATGACTTAAGACATGAGAGAGACCATGCCTTTGACTAGGAAGAACCCTCAAAAGAGGGTTAAAGCCATTTAAGCACAAGCCTCAATCCCAAGCTTAAACACAACTTTAAGACTAACCATCCCTCAAAACAAATAGAAAAATGAAGAAATGAGGGAGGTAGCAGAATTTCAGTGCTGAAATGGCATGAAACACAAGACTTTAACATGCAAACAACTCATGTACAACATGTTAGGGGACTTAAGCATTAAAACTAGTGAAGAGCTTTACACTAGAACCATGCAATATCAAACTCAAATGGCCAAACCAGCCCCAGACAGACCTCAAACATGCCAAAACAGTGGCTAAAATGAGCTGAGATGGTAGCATGACTAGCATGAAAAGCAAGAAAGACATGCTCATGTATTGGCTCATAAACAAGGCACAAAGCGCACCTCTCAAAAGTAATGAAAGAGTGGAATATGTAAGAGTGTGAAAAGGCTACATGCACTGAAATCATGTGTGAAATGATGCTATGACATGCCAACAACTCAAGCAAAACATGTTAGGGGCCTTAAATCACTGAGCTAGTCAAGGCCTTTGCACTACAACCATGCCTAACAAGTCTCATATGACCAAGACCACTCAAAACAGAGTTAAGGCAAGCTAAATCAGTGGCAAACACATGCTGGAATCAAACTAACACAAGCTAGAATGATAGACTAAATCATCAAGTATGTTAAGTTACTAAGCATGATTACACTACAAGTGTAAGAAGCAAGCATCAAGTGACCCAACCAGCCAAAATCAGAGCTAAAACAGGTCAAAAAAGTCACAAAAACATGCTGAGATCAAGCCAAGAGATGGTAGAAAAACATGCTCAACTATTAGGCCATCTATACATACAAACAAGACACAAGGAGGGAGGGTTACCCCCTCCTATTTTGGGCCTCAAAACAAATTTTTTTCCACTGAAATTCCTCTGAGTTTTAGTGGTTAAAAGGCCAAGCAAAGGGTGTTTCAAAAGCTTTAAAAGATGGCTCAAAAGGCTTTACAAGCCAAAAAGCCAAGGGAGGAAACCACCCCCTAACCACACAAGGCTTAAACCATCACTTTAAGACCTTAAAAATAGAACTTTTTAGAGGCTAAAACCAGCTTCAAAGTAGCATACAAAGGTGGCCAAGCAATGAACTAAAACAAAGCTTCAAAGGAGTAAGTCCTTACCCTTGAAGCACAACAACAAATCAGCAAGAGTTCCAAGCTAAAACCACTCTAAGAAGCTCAAACAAGGCCTCCAAGAACCTCAGCTCTAAGGTGAAGGTGTTTGGCTAAGGGTGCTAGTGCAAATGTGTAGAGAAAGCACACTTTCAAGCACAAAATATAGAGAGAGAGAATTCTAGAGTGAGAGAGAGAGAGAGAAATATAGCTCAGCCAAAATTTTTGTAACCCTTTTCATGCATATAGATGAGCTCTATATATAGAAGATACAAAAGCCTCTTGTAAAGATCCAACCATCCACGTGCAAGCAGATGGGCTCATCTGTGCAAACAGCTGTCAAAATATCTACAAAAATATCTACTGATGCATTGGTGGCCGGCCGCCATCAGTGGTGGCCGGCAGGGCCTCATTGATGGTCGGCAGGGCACATCAATGGCCGGCAGGGGAAATCCCATGGCCGGCAGCCCTCAATGATGGCCGGCAAGCCATCAAGAAGATCACTATGCAAAGACCAACACATGGTCCAAATATGAGACAAAATGGAAACAGGGTTTGGAAAGATCAAACTTGGAGCGTTCCGTCGCTGAATTCGAGCGCTCGACGAGCAACCAAACTTGTCGCTGGATGTACCTGCAAGGACACCCAAGTCTTGAGGACGGTCAAAAATGGGGTATCTACAGTTGCCCCTATTTGACAGAACTCGAAAGTCATGAAATGACGGGAGTGAATGTCAAAACCCAGAGACGACCCATTTTTGACAAGGCCGAAGACTTAGATAGACAAACAAGATAACAATACAAAGATGCACCCGCAGGCTGGGGCAAAATGCAAATGGTATGCACAATGTAAAAGCATAACGTATGATCATGCTAAGAGAACTATAGTGAAGCACTTAACTGCAAGTATCATGTGAAGAAAATGCGACATTTTAAGCAAACCAACAAGGTATCGAAATCTCACATATGAGAAGAAGGAAATAAATAAACACGTCACGCGTGAGAATCACAAATCAAACCACATTTCATGTAGAAAGGATGTAAGAAAATTATACAATCTTAACTGCGCCTCACGCAGGAAAGGCCAAAAGCGACTATCGGGCGCGCCCGAAGTCTCAAACAAAGCACATCCTAGCGCATCACACGCAAGAGGAGAAAAGAAATCAGTGTAAACACTGGAGGGTGGTATAAACATCGGAGCACGTCCCAATGTTTCTAACCCAGAACAAGGTACAAACATCGGGGACACGACCCAATGTGTCTAACCAAAAACAAGGTATAAACATCGGGCGCACAACCCAATGCCTCTAACCAAGAGCAAGGTGGTATAAGTGTCGGACACACGTCCCAAATGCTTCTAACCGAAGCAAGGTATAAGCGTCGGGCACACAACCCGAAACGCTTCTAAATGGAGCCAGGTATAAGCGTTGGGCACACAACCCAAAACACTTCTAACCGGAGCAAGGTATAAGCGTCGGGCACATAACCCAAAACGCTTCTAACCGGAGCAAGGTATAAGCGTCGGGCACACAACCCAAAACGCTTCTAACCGAAGCAAGGTATAAGCGTCGGGCACACAACCCAAAACGGTTCTAACCGGAGCAAGGTATAAGCGTCGAGCACACAACCCAAAACGCTTCTAACCAGAGCAAGGTATAAATATCGGGCATAGGACCCAATGCCTCTAACCAACTGAGAGGTATAAGCGTCGGGCATACGGTCCAGACCCTTCTAACCAAAGACAAGGTATAAGCGTCGGACACATAACCTAAAACGCTTCTAACCAAGGACAAGGTATAAGCGTCAGGCACACAACCCGAATGCTTCAAACCAACAAAGTGTCGGTGTAAACACCGGGCGTATCTGAATGTTTCTAACCAACGCGAGGTATAAACATCGGGCACAGGACCCAAATGTATCTAACCAAAACAAGGTATAAGCGTCAGGCACATAACCCAAAACACTTCTAACCGGGGACAAGGTATAAGCGTCGGGCACACGGTCCAAACGCTTCTAACCAAGCAACATGTCGGTGTAAACATCGGGCGTACCCGCATGTTTCTAACCAACGAAGAGGGGGAGAGGAATGGTTTTCCACGGAATTCCTCTGAATGAACCGTGCATACAATATCATGCATGCAAAAGAAAGAAACCTGATAGGTGCAATGCAATACAATGCGTGTCTCATGCGAGACGAATGACTGTAACACAATATTTGAGGTACGTTTCATGCAAGAAATGAAACAAAGGCATATTCTATGCAGGATAATCAACGATGCATGCTCAGTGCAACATGCATATTCCATGCAAACATGGTAATGCATGCTCTATGCGACAATTCAGAATGCATGTTCAATGCAACGTGTAAATTCTATGCGACGACAAAAGCATGCTTGATAAAAACAACTCGAAGGCAACTTCCGATTTACCTCCCGGAAAGTTGCAATATGTTAAAAAGGATACACCTTGTTCATGTTAGTGGGTGATGACCGCCGTGCATTGGAAATGCGATTCTAAGCTTCCGCGAAGGCATTTTGAATCAAACTTTGAGCACAGCTTGCATTTCTCAAAATCCAAGGACACAAATCAAAGGAAAAGAGACAGGGGGAGCTTGTGGAGGCATGCCGGCCATCAAGGGAGGCTGCCAGCCCCCTGGCGGCCATCAGTGGCCACTGCTGGCCATCAATACAACACTGCCGACCATCGATGTGCCACTGCCAGCCATCGATGGCAGATTTGGGCAATTTGGTCTTTTGACCCATGGGTCTTTAAGTACAAGCAAAGCCTCTTCATTTCCTCACAACCCCTTGCACGAAATACCTCTCTTTTGCTCTTTAGGTACTCCTTCTCCCTAGATCTGCGCATTCTACGTGTTTCCCAACACCCTAAAAACATTTTCTTTGCAAAAACCCTCTTGTTCTCTTCACTTTGAACCGATCAGAATTTGGTTTTGACATTTCTTTCGTCATTTCCACCGTTCAAGGCTTATTCCCCTCGAGTTTCTCCCAAGGTTAGTACACTTTCCCGGGTTTTGACTTTCTTTGACTTTTTTTCTCTCTCCTAGGGTAGACCTTTTCAAAGTTTCACCATTTTCCGCATTTTTTCTCGCTTTTGCTCATTTTGCACCCATTTTAGATAGCAGATGATGTCCCTCACAACGGGGCCTTCCTTGCGCTTTTTCCGGTAGAGTTTGAGGCAGACTTTGGGGCTGAGCCGGAGGTCGAGCCTGAGCCATTACCGCTGAGCATACGCCCTTTTGACCCAGCGAGGTACCACCCTGAGACACACATAGTACCTGTTGCGGGAGGCATCAAGGCCTTCACTGACTTTGCTGAAGGCGTGCCAGACGACCTTTTACTGAGAGAGCCTGCGTCTCACTTATCGGCCATCGCCGTAGATGTATGAACTTCGCTTTTCCGTAGTACTGCCTTTAACTATTTGCATTTCTTGCACTGTTCTGATCTGATTGCCTTGACTGCCTTGATCTAACTATATCTCATACATCACTACTTCATATTCAACTATACTTTCAACTCTACTTGCAACTGTACTTGCAACTGTACTTGATTTGATTGCATCTCATGCATTACTACAAGACGGATCCCGCTCCTTCAGAGGCTATGGCACGACGATAGCCCGGGATTGGTACGATGAGTTGCCAGCCAGGGTTCGCGACATTATTGACAAGACAGGCTTTGGTCTGTTCTGCTCCAGCCTGACGCGGGTTGTAGCGAGCCGCCCTCTCTTAGGGGCTTTGGTGGAGAAGTGGTGGGACACCACCAACTCCTTCCATTTCTCCAGCATAGGGGAGATGACGATGACTCCCTACGACTTCGCTATGATCACTGGCTTAGACGTGGGAGGTGATCTGATCCCTCTCGACCCTGACATGGGGGAGTGGGAGGCTGCATGGACCGCACTGCTTGGGGCACACCAGCCGACACTCTGGGCAGGCATGGTCCGATATAGCTGGTTCAAGAAGTAGTTTAGAGGAGTTGAGCCCAAGACAGTTGAGGAGACAGAGTAGTATGCTCGGGGCTTCCTCATGTTCCTTTTCGGTACCACCTTGTTTTCAAACAGGTGGAATTCCGTGGGCCTATACTTTCTGAGCGCATTGGTAGTACTCCAGAGAGTTCAGTTCTACGACTGGGGCGGAGCCGACCTCACCACTTTGTATGGATACATGAGCTCGACCTCTCGGATAAGCGGGACCTTGCTCGGTGGCTATTGGTGGGCTTGGGAGGTACATAGCTTAGTTCCCCCTTTTCATTTTACGTTTTCTACTTAGCATTTCTCGCTTTGTATTCTCTGTATCTACTCATACACTGCATTGATCACATTTTCCTTGCAGCTGTGGGTACACGCATACTTCCCGGCTCTTGCTCTAGAGCCGGTGGAGGAGACCTCGGTGATAGTCCCGTTTTCTTGGGTATATGACGGCCAGCTTCGTCGTAGGACCCGGGAGAACTTCATGTTCTTCCGACAGTACTTCGACACGGTGGCAGCGCACGAGGTAACCCAAAACAAAGTTATTTCAATTAACTCGATACACCCATTAATCAATTGATGGCGACTAATCACCTGTTCATTTTCTTATTCTTAGATCACATGGCAGCCATGGGACATGATACCATTAGGGCTTCGAGCCTAGTATGACACAGCCAGGGTCGTCGCTCGCTATCATATTCTCCTTGAGGGCCCAATCTGCCGTGCTTGGTTCTTGAGCGAGCGTTTCACCCGCCAGACTTTAGGACTGCCTGTCCCATTCGTACCGACGACACCTCCAGCATCGATAAGAGAGACACACAGACTTTCTGCTAAGGAGGTGATCCAGTTTATGGTTGGGCTGGAGACAAATTACTTCCGTGCAGAGGGCGACTACGCGACCTTCATCCAGACTCATCTAATGCCGCCTTTGACCGGCGTTCGCGAAGGTGAGGGAGCAAGAGCTCCAACTGCGAGAAAGAGAGGCAGAGGGGCCAGAACGACCAGGTCTCATAGCCGGAGAGATTCTGGGGAGAGGCAGAGAGCGGGATGGCCAGAGCTGCCTACTACATTGACTTCCTGGGAATGATCTGGAGAAACCTATCAGATTCCCATAGAGCCCGCACCTGCTGGTCACGAGCTTGTCGGAGTTTGAGGCCCGACCCTGGTATGTCCCATACTTTACCTTTTGCACATTCAATTCATTTCGATTATGCTTTATAGACCACTGATCATTTCAACACATTCACAGGCATCCATTGAGTACACCGGGCAGGCTCTCGAGCTAGCGGCTTCTCTGATGGAGATGGTTTAGACGAGCATGAACTTTCTCTGATGGAGATGGTTTAGACGAGCATGAACTTCCTGTAACGAACCCAAAGTGCGTATAGAAAGTTATCCTTATTTAATTAGAGGTTAATGTGTTTGCTATTGGAATTGAAGAACTATCCGTTGGTTTATGCCTTTGAAACTGGAATTGGTGACCTTTACCAAACAATCTGAAATTTTTCCCTCCGCTCGAGCGGAGTAGTTGGCGCTCGAGCGTACTTTTGGGGTTTCCAGTAATTTTGCAGGCGGACTGAAATTCTAGGAGTGGTGATTTTCCGCTCGAGCGGATAAGTGGGCACTCGAGCGGGTCGCCTGGTTAAGTTTGATTCTGAGGCATGTGGGCTCAATTTTGATGTTCTTCTTAGTGTGTTTGGAATGTTCTTACCTTATTTGGGGTATTGATTGAGATGATAATATGATGGTAAAGTAAGATTGGACCAAAAACTTTAATTTGAATAATTCGTTTACGATCATCTGTCACTCTTTCGCCTTTTTCTTTTTCCACACTTGGAATTTGAATGTGAGGTTAGAACCATTGGAAAGCTTATTTTCGGGGCTTCAATTTGGGCATAAGAACGACCTAAAACAGAGTCCGGATGGGAGAGTTATACCTGTTTGAAGTTTTGAAATCTGTGCTGGGAGCAGGTCTGCTCGAGCGGGAATAGGGACGCTCGAGCAGGAATAGCGGGTACAGCAGCTTAAAAACGGGATTTCTATATCATTCTTGATATTTTCTTTTCCCCTCTTCTTTCCTCTGTCCTAGGACCGAAAAACCCTAGGTCCTTGATCCTCAATACCTTCCATTTCCCTTAGTTTTGATCAAGATTACCCATCAAGAAGTGAAGAGGCTTGAAGATTATCGTGTTCTACCGATTGGAATTTCGAAGTTGTGGAGGAATCTCATCCAAGCTCACTCCTTTGTTTGTTCCTCGAGGTAGGGGTTCTAGATCTCCTCAATACTTACATCTATGGATGGATTTATGTTAATTTCAGTATATAAAGGCAAAAATCTTCATTTTTAATCATCTAGGGCATATTATGAGATTTGGGGATTTAGAATTTGAGATGTTGGAAGTTAAATTGCTAGGTTAAAATGATGGATTGTGAACCCTAGATGTAGAATCATTGGGAAAATTGGAATTAAAAGTGGTGATTTAAGAAGTTTGAATTTTTGTTAAAAATCCTCATTTTTCTTAAAACCCTAGGTTGATTAATGATGATAACCAATGAATTGGCCCAAATTGAAAGTAGAATAATGAAATTGAGATATTGAATTATATATTTACAAGTTTAATTGGAATTTGGAAATGTTTGAAAATTATGTTTAAAATTTGCGAATGAACTACGTTATGAACATTGAAATTCATGCTATAATGTGAAGGGAAAATTGGGGAAATAATCTATGACTGACATGGATGATATGAACTCGGTTTTGGAATATTGAAATGAGATTTAAGGGTTTATTTGGCATTATGTTGAATTGCAAATGGTGTTAATGAACTAAGTGGTGTTGACTTTGTTGGATTATGTTGTGTTGACTAATATTGAATTGAATAGACTATGATGAATTATGTTCGAATTACGTGAATTGTATAGGGTCAGCTACAGGGGCGGACCAAGCACCTAAACACTGTGAGTAATAGTACAAGAATCGCACATTTGATTACCGGTAATGATTCTTTTGTTTAACGTTCTGCTCTTCACAAATAGTTATGTCAAAATTATATTGGGAAACAGTGGAGACATTGAAAGATTTTGGTGTACATTGGTATGACTCTGAACCTCCTCTGTATTTTGGTTATGGCTAATGATTATTGTTAATGTACCATCCTAAGAATTATCCATGTTTCCGTATCAAAGTTCATACAACGTGATAAAACGGTGAAGTCGGTTAATAGAAAGGAATTGAGTGCCAACGACATTGTTATGTGCCTCATTTTGTGATAAGAATTGTTCTGACCTATTGATGTACTGGTACCTTTACCTTCAACTTATTGTTAATGTTAAGATTCTATTAATTACGAGTCAGGTATGTCGACTCCCAAAGAACCATGAGGAAATCTAAGTGCATTATTGCACTAAACGTTTTGTTTGCTATGGATAATGAATGTTAGCGTTATGTTATCTGTTAGTTAGTGGTATTGAAACATGATAAGCAATTTGGATGTATATGCATTATGAAACTGTGATATCTACGTATTTCTGGAAGCGTTCACTCTGTAAAATATATCTATCTTTTTGTTAATAATTATCAGCAATGTTATGTTAAACTGATATTATTTGTGTTGATTCATATGAATAAAGGGAAGAATGTGTGTATTTGCTATATGATTCTGAAGTTAATCTGTTCTGGTATAGTCTGGTATGGAACAAAGTGCTGTACGGAACTAAGTGCTACACCTTGGTGGGAGCCACCTCTAGAATTCGTACGAGCCACCTCTTGAGTCCATACATCTGTTATTTCTGTTACCCTACGCTTATGCGTTCTGTTACCTTACGCTATGCATTCTGTTACCCTACGCTTATGCGTTCTGTTATTTCTGGGCCGCTAGGCCGTTCTGTTATTTCTGGGCCGTTAGGCCGTTCTGTTATTTCTGGGCCGCTAGGCCGTTCTGTTATTTCTGGGCCGTTAGGCTGTTATGTTATTTCTGGGCCGCTAGGCTGTTCTGATATTTCTGGGCTTAAAGCCGTTCTTTTATTTCTGGGCCTATGGCCATTTTGTATCTGTAGACCTATGGCTGTTCTGTACATACTGGATTTAAAACCACTCTGTTAAGAAAACTAGATCTATGGCTGTTTTGGAATAATTACAGAATGAAATCAATCATATGCCTTGGCAGTTTAATGCTTTATTATTCAAGTTAAACTTTACATTATTTATGTACTATTATTTACTGAGTTTCACTCATTCTGTATTTTGTTTGTTTCTGTAGGTCATCAACCGAGAGGCCAGTCCTAACCCTTAAGATTCGTCTCTCTCTTGTCAACCTCGGTGTGTCCAGGCACTAACTGAAGCCCGTGTATTTTGTAAAGTGTTGTTAGGATTTTTGGGATTTATGCTTGATTGTCTTTCCTTAAGATGTTTTGTTATACGCCCAATTGTGGGCTAAGTCGATGTATGTGTGTGTATGTTTTCTGTATGTTATTTACTTGATGTGATGTTGTGATCCTGGCATGTCAATAGTAGCTCAATGGATATGTTTTGATGTTGTTCTTTAATATTAAATGCTTCCGTTCAGGCCCCCTATATTGTGTATATCAGGTTTACTGCCCATGTCTGCATAGGTCATGCCCGAAATTTTAGGGGCGGGTTCGGGGTGTGACAATTCCGGTAAGTTTCTTCAGTTTATACTTCATGCCATGAAAGTGTCTTCCACTGCATTAGCATTTCAACTGTTCCACACTACACTGACCTGATTTATCACATCAAAACACGACATAGATACACTGCACACGTACACTGCATCGATACATCCTCTGATATACACCATCTGATATACATCATAGCTAATATATTTTCATAAACTGCCCTTTTCAGATCCCTTTTCCTGACCCCAGCTCCACCGGATGCCCCAGCAGGAGCCATAGCAGGACCTTCAGTCCCTCCCCCAACAGCAGAGAGGAGAGGGAGATAAGCTCAGGCACGCCGCCGAGGTAGAGCTAGAAGTATCCGTAGCGAGAGTGGCCCTTTAGAGCCTATTCTAGGTGATGATGATGACAAGACGAGTGAGGAGGCTGAGGCAGCGAGTCCACAGTCCGAGTCATCTGATGGGGGAGACGACGACGCCGGCTCGAATTCTGCCAGTAGTGAGGCTGGAGAGGCTGAGGAGGGTTCTAGTTCAGGCTCTGATCCAGCTTCAGACAACGGTGCCGATGGTGACAGTGCTCCAGAGTCTGCTCCGCCGAGAAAGAGGACGAAGAGGGCCTCTCGAGCTTGAGATAGTCGGCACCGACTTAGATGCTTTTTTGCTTTGTTTTCTTTTTGCTTTGTTTCTCTTTTTGCTAGTAGTGTTAGCACTTTGTACAGCCTTAAGCAGCTTTACTTTCTTAAAATTTGTACTCTTTTGCAAAAGGTAACCATGATTGGAATGAAAATTCAGCTTTGGTTAAAAAATTATTGCATTTTGCATTCTAAGCATCACATAACATCGTACAGCATGAAAATGAGATTTGATCTTTGTTTGAAAACTGCACATTCAAATTGCACTGTCTTAATCAGGTAGTGAACCAACTAATAACTGAAGGAACAAAACAACTCGATAAACAACCTAAATACAACTTGATAAACAAATCGCAACAACTCGATAAACAACATACATACAACTCGATAAGCAAATTACGACAACTCAATAAACAACACCAGATGATTACAACTTGAACAAACACACTCAAACCCGAAAAGAACCAAAACACGACCTCGAAAGGTGCCAATAACAGAATACAACTGCTGAAAACAACTGAATCTTCACACAGGAGATCAATGAGCATGAAAGGGATACTGTTTGCCATCACTTCCTTCTGCCGGCCATCAATGTGCCTATGCCGGCCATCAATGAGCCACTGTCGGCCATCGATGAGCAGAACCTCCGAAATGTTGACACTTGTCCTCTACTCACTGCCTTATCTTCTATAAAAGTTCCAGCTTCGTGGTTTCTTCATTTCAGCTCCATTTTTGCCCCAAATGGAACCATTCTTCGCCAAAAAACTCTCCAATTGCATTGCGACTTTAGATGGCTCGGAAAAGTTAAATTTCTGAGGTTTCGGGCTAAACGCACTATTCTCGCTGAGTCGTACTCCACTGTGTTTTCCGTTCCTTCATGCCGCGGCTAGATGTTGGAACCCGGTTACACATGTGTTTAGCTTTGGGGGACAAGAGATGTGTCCTACAATCGAAGAATTTCAAGCTTTGATGGAGTCCTGGCATGACGAGGAAATCTTGCCCCAGTCTCGTTTTGGCCACATCCAAGCCTTGGGAAGGATGTGCGGGCTCACTTTGCATGATGCCCGATCTTTGGTTCACAACGGGGAGTTGGACATCTCCAATCTCATTTATCGGTTTTTTGATGCTGGTGACCATGGCGATCGTCTTTGGCAAGGTTTTCGGCAGCATGCCCTCTGCTTGTGTATGTTGGCCCATTTCCTGCTTGCCCCTGGCTTTGAAGGGTCTAGCATTCGCTTGATTGAAGTCACCCAAGGCTTGAAAGAGGGCAAGAGCTGCATCGGGTTGACACTAGCTGAAACTTTGATGGGCTTGGATGCTTTCCACCGTCGGGAGACAACCAAGTTTGCAGGGAGTCCACTACTGTTGCAGGTAATGTTTCCCACCCTTCTCACATGTGTTTCTCACATCACTCGACCCTCAGGCTCTGTTTTTTTCTCAAAACCCTTTTCTCACTTTTCCTCTCCACGTACACCTCTTTATTCTTTAATCTCTCTTATTTTTCATCCCTCCCCAAGTTTGGCTGATAGATAAGTTGAAAGTAGTGGACACTTGCCACGAGTACTCAGCGCGCGACTATTTCTTCTGCCCTCGGCTAGTTGACTTTCCGAACAAGGGGTGGTGGTGCCACTGGATGTGCAGCAGGTCTGCTGTTGAAATCGCTTGGCGTTGCCCCTGGTTTGATCTGCTGGAGATGAGCTACAGCATGTCCTGGCCGCCTGGCATTCAGTTGGTTGGCTTGACACACTGTGCCTTCTACTTCCCATTCCGATTTAGGCGTCAATTCAGAAATGACCAGACTTGCCTGGAAGAAGGGATAGAGTATTCAGCTTCATTTCCGATCCGAGGCTCACAGCTAGCTCGGTATGTCACAGTATGGAGGACAAGAGAACTTCTGGCCTCCACTCCCAATTTCTGTTGTGCCCTTTCTAGCGAATGCATAGCTTGGCTTGAATATGAGGCACAAACCGGGCCTACTTTGGCATCTGAAGCTTCCACAAGCTCTGGGAGGGGGCGCAGGAACACCTGACTATGCCCCAAGTTTATTGCTTTAATCTGTACTTTCAAGTTTTCTTTTTGAATGTAATAAAAAAAAGCAACTTCAATTTATATCAAGAGTCGGAGAACTCTGTATTGAATTCGATGAAATTGAAGGTTGTGTGTACTGAAATTTTCCGTTTGGTCCAAAAATGGTCTAAGTTGTAAAAAGATTAATTTGAACAAAATCAACTTTTATTAAAACTTTTCAAAACCATTTTTGATATGGATCACAACTGGACACGCCCGGAGTCTATCCTTGAGATGTACAACCCCAAATCCAATAACTAAAAGTTGCACTATACCATAACTAGCTCTGACAGTAAAGATCACAACCAAACTCTTGGATGTGGAATAGACAAAGATGACCAACATAATCACATGGACAAAGTTGACTTGGAAGTGTTTATGGCTGGACTTCATAATGAAGTTGCCTATGTATCCTGAAGATGGGAATCAAGCCTTATGTAATTTGGTTTAGGTTCACTCATGTATTAACACTCTTCTTTTGCACTCTAACTTTTGCCAAGGCCGCCCTTTCTGGGTTTTCAACCTTGCGAGCTCAATTTTTCTTATTTCAAATTTTTTGTGCTCTAGCTTTTGCCTGGGTCGCCCTTTCGGGTTTTCGACCTAGCGAGCCACTCAGGGATAGTATTTCTTCAACTTGTCCATGTTGATCGGTTGGGAGGACTCAAGGCCATCTAAGTTCATAAGAACGACAGCTCCACCCGACCAGATAGACTTGATAATGTAAGGACCAGTTCAATTAGGTCTGAACTTGCCCCTAGGGCCGTGGATGGGAGCTCGGTTGTCTTTAAGCACCAAATCCCCTTCTTTCAAATTCCTGGACTTAACCTTCTTGTTGAAAGCCTGGGCAATTCTGCGTTGATAACCTTGGACGTGATACAGTGCTTTCAGCCTTCTTTCGTCGAACAGCATGAGTTCTTCGAACCTGTTCTGCTACCAATCTGCCTCAGCTATCTGGCACTCAGCCATTACCTGCAATGACGAAACCTCAACTTCGATTGGCAGAACAACCTCCATTCCATAAACCAAGAAATACGGAGTTGCCCCAGTAGAAGTTCGAATTAATGTCTGGTAGCCCCAAAGAGCAAATGGCAGCTTATCTGGCCAGTCTTTGTAAGTTTCCACCATCTTCTACAGAATGTGCTTGATGTTCTTGTTGGCGGCCTCAACAGCTCCATTGGTTTGCGGCCGATATATGGATGACTTATGAAAAGCCACGTTGTATTTCTCCAACAAGTCGATCACCTCCTTCTTGAAGTGGGAACCATTGTCTGAAATAATCTCATTTGGGACCCCATAGCGACAGATGATGTTGTTCCTGATGAACTTAGCTACATGCGATGCCTTCAGCACTGCGTAAGAATGGGCCTCGACCCACTTTGTAAAGTAGTCTATCACTACCAGGATATACTCATGCCTGTTCGACCCCTTCGGAGTAACTGCCCCAATAACATCAATCCCCCACACTGAAAATGGCCATGGCGAAGTCATATTATAAAGCTTCGACGGTGGAATGTTCATACGGTTTGCATGGATCTGGCATTTGTGGCATCGCCGAACAAAACCAATACAATCCTCCTCCATGGTTGACCAGTAATAACCCTGTCTGAGAATCTTCCAGGCTAGCATCACCTCGCTCATGTGCACTCTGCACTCTCCTCCATGGATGGCCTCCATTAGGCGCTTAGATTCTTTAGCATTAACACACAATTATGCATCCTAAGATGACCCCTTTTGTACAGTTTACCCCCGCAGACGATGAACTAAGCAGCCATTCTTCGTATCGCCCTCTTATCTTTGGCATTTGCCCCTGGTGGATAAGCCTCCTTTTCCAAGAAGTTCCAGATATCATGGTACCAAGGGTTTTGATCTTGTACTTCATCTATGGCGGCAATCAGCTCGTAGGCCGGCACATACCTCTGTTCAATGATGATTGGATGCATCCGAACTCCCAAAGGGATGTCTATCATAGAAGATAGAGTTGATAAAGCATCTGCGAACCTATTGCTCTCTCTTAACAGATGGGTGAAGGTTAACTTCTCAAACCTGGGAATTAGGACATCCAGAGTTTGGTGATAAATTTTCATCATTTCATCCTTAACCTTCCAGTCTCTTTTCGCTTGAGACACAACCAGGTTCGAGTCCCCAATGACGTCTAACCTTTTTGCCCCTAGTTCCAGGGCGACTTCTAAGCCAGCTATACATGTCTCGTACTCTGCTTCATTGTTCGATACTTTGAACCGGAGTTTGAAAGCTAAGGGTATGTGGGAATTGTCGGGTGCTATCAGCAACACCCCTATCCCATACCCGTACTGATTAGACGTTCCGTCAAAGTACATAGTCCAGACCTCTTCTTCAAGCTGCACAATGGCCTCATCCGGGAACAGATACTCCACTCCTCTACTGGGTGATCGGCTAGGAACTCCACTACCGCTCTCCCTTTCACAGACTTGCGAGTCATGTACTTCAGATCAAATTCGGAGAGAAGAAACAACCAATGAGCTAGCCTACCCGTAAGTGCTGGTTTCTCGAAGAGATATTTGATGGGATCTAATCTCGAAACCAGAATTACGGAGTGAGCTAACAAGTAGTGCCTCAACTTCCTGGTAGCTCATACCAAGGCCAAACAAGCCTTCTCAATCAGAGTGTAACGGGTCTCATATTCCAGCATTTTCTTGCTCAGGTAGTAGATAGCCTGCTCCACTTTATCCTCAGATTCCTGTGCAAACATGCAACCCATCGTCATGTCGGTTATTGATAGATACAGAATCAACGGTTTCCCCGGCTCTGGCGGTGACAACACAGGTGGGTTCTGTAGATACTGCTTGATCTGTTCGAAAGCAACTTGGCATCGGTCATCCCATTGGAACTTCTTTCCTTTCTTCAGGAGACCAAACAGTGGTTTACAAGTCAACTTTAATTTTGCAATAAACCGTCTTATGAATTGCACTTTACCCAGAAAGCCGCGCACCTCCTTTTCAGTCCTTGGTGGTGGCATTTCTAAGATGGCCTTCATTTTGGAAGGATCGACCTCGATGCCCCTTTGTGTGATCAAGAACCCTAGCATTTTCCCTGCTGTAACGCCAAAAGTACATTTCTGAGCATTCAGTTGCAACCGATACTCTATGATCCGTTGGAAATTTTTTTTCAAGGTGGTGTAGTGGCCTTCCCCTTCCTTGGACTTGACAATCATGTCATCCACATACACCTCGACCTCTTTGTGGATCATATCGTGCAAGATCGTGGTTGCAACCTGTTGATAAGTAGCCCCAGCATTCTTCAAACCGAACGTCATCACCCTATAGCAGTTGGTTCCCCACGGGGTAGTGAAGGCAGTTTTCTTCCTATCTTCGGGTGCCATCAAAATCTGGTTATAGCCCACAAACCCATCCATGAATGAGAGCAGCGCATGCCCAGCAGTGAAGTCCACAAATTTGTCGATATGCGACAGAGGAAAGTTGTCCTTCGGACTGGCTTTGTTCAGATCTCTGAAGTCCACACATACCCGAATTCTGCTATCCTTCTTCGGCACCGGAACTATATTGGCCAACCAAGTCAGATACTCAAATACTAACAGGAACCCTGCATCAATCTACTTAGTGACCTCTTCCTTGATTTTGAGAGCCCAATCCGGGCGGATCCTTCGGAGCTTCTGCTTAACAGGTTGAGCCTCTAGATCAAGAGGGATCCGGTGCTGTATAATCTCAGTATCGATTCCAGGCATGTCTTCGTAGGACCACGTGAAAACATCTTTGAAATCTTTTAATAAAGCGACTAAGCGCTCTCGTTCCTCCGAAGACAATGTGGACCCAATGTGGACCAGACGCGGATCCTTCTCAGTACCAACGTTAATTGAAGTGATTTCATCAACCAAAGGTTTTACAAACCTCTCATGTTCTTGATCAATCAAATGTTTCAAACCGGAGGAATTTCTTCCTCGTCGTTTTCATCAAAGTTTTGAAAGTCCTGATTTATGTAATAAACTAAAGGCACAGAAAAGTACTCAGAAGCCAAAGCGGTGCCATTCTCATTAATAACTTCCAGTTCGTCTGATTCTTCGGTTACAATCGACTCAAAAGAAAATGAAAAAGACAACCTGGACAGGACAGTGGCATCCGGGTTATCAACCCCAGGAATACTGGACTCTGACTTAGAAGAACTAGAATCTAATTCTGACTCCACAGACTCGGTGGAATTAGATTCTGGTTCGCTACTCGACTCAGAACTGCTTGACAAAAAGCACTCCTCGTACTGCCAAACGAGGGAGGGTGCGATGGACTCATCCAGAATGCCAGAAGAAGGGCCCACAGCCGTTTGATCCCCAATCATGGAAACAGAGAAATCATCCCCCAAGCACTCCGGTGTGATCTGAGGATCTGAGAGGAGACAAGCCAGCGCTGCTCCTATCTCAAGTTCTGTGCCCTCGGACTCATCCTCCTTGCACTGCTCAGCCTCAGCTGGTGGGTCAGTCTACTCTTCCACAACTTCATCCCCTAGCAACTGTAAGTCAAAAAAGATCTTGAAGCTGAGCAAACGCCGCTTCTCTAAATTCAACGACGGCTTCGGAAAGCCGCAAAACGGTAAATCTTCCCCCTCCCAAACAAAGCGTCCGTTCAGGGTTCCTTGGATAGGTCTGTGTACCAACTCGTAGTGCTTCCCGGCTTGCTTGGCCTTGGCTTTTCTGGCCATTTCCCTTCCCTTCCTTGCCCAATCCTCTCTGGTAGGCGTGTAACCTAAACCAAAGGTATAAGGGTTGTGTTGCACTTCGGTCAATGCAGCGACGCCCTTCCGGCCACTCCGTCCCAATCCCATTCTGGGCATGTGTTGAAGCTTGTTCATGAGGTAGACAGATTGCGCACTGACATACAGTCCTTCATCAACAGCCAACATATCCTGTACTACTCAAGCCTTAGCCAAGGTGAATCCTGACAAAAAGACATCCTCCACACCATGTTCAATTTCCAAAACCGGTGTAGAAACCTCTAGTGGTGGATGTACGGAAGAGTTCCCAAAAACAATTGTTACCCCCTTCCCGTGGGGGTACTTCAACATCTGGTGTAAAGTGGAAGAGACAGCTCTCACCTAGTGTAGCCATGGCCATCCAAGGAGTAAATTGAAAGTGGCTGGAACATCCAAGACATGGAACTCGATGTCCTGCTGCGCCAAGCCAACCTGAGTTTTGATCTGTATTGTCCTTATCACCTCCCGACTCGTGCTATCATAGGCCCGAATCACCTGGGTTGTTGGTGCGAAATCTGCCGGCTTCAAACCGATGGCATGCGCCATTCACGACGGACATACATTGATTACGGATCTCGTATCAACCAGGACAACTGGTATCCATTTCTCTTTACACTCCACAGAGATATGCAACGGCTTGTTATGTTCGGAGCCCTCAGGCGGTAGTTCTTTGTCTGTGAAGGTTAAAGTCGGCGAAGCTCCACCTGGGAAAACCAACCCCACTAACTGCTCTGGCGTTGTATCAATCGAAAGCTTAGCCTTGTCCATAGCTGAAAGGACGGCCTATCTATGCACCCTCGAGGCCATAAGCAGTCCCTGGATGAAGATGTCTGCTTGAATTTTCTTTCGCTGCTTCAGTACAGCTTCCTCCTCTAGCAATTTGTCTTTCTGTTTTTCTATTTCCTTGTCTTTCCCCGATGCCTCCGGCTGGTCCAAATGTGGGGGCTTGAAGTACCGCCCACTTCGGGTCATATGGTCGACCTCCTCGGTATATAGGTGTCGTCTGGCTGATTCTTCCCCCAGTCCTTATTGCAATGGGAGATTTGTGCCGGACTGTACGGCCGAGCTTTGGTAACGTCGGACACGGCAGACCGCACGGCGCCGAGCTATTTTTTCTGTCGCCGCGGATAGTGGCTTGACTAGTGCGGTCGGAGATGTTGACCAGTCAGGCGTCAACTGGCGTAGCCGAGCTGCGACGTCCACGCGGTACACGGAGCTCAGTGTGGCGGATGTTGACCGGGCTAAATGGTAGCCTGGGCTAGACTTGGGATGCGGTTAGCGCCAGTATGCGCCTATCCGGTTATCCGAGATAGGCAGCTTCGTGTGACCGAGATTGAAGATAGAACGGTTGGAGGCCGGCATGCCTCGCAGCCGGCTGGTCCTGATGAACCGGTCAAGAACAGTTCAGCCGAGGTGATCAGGACTTTCGCCTGATTCCAAGTTATAGGTCGGAGACACGTAGCACGGTTATGGGATGGTAATTTTTCACAAGTGATAGGCCGGTCGTGGTATGCCGGTTAAGGGTGCCACCTGGGCCAATGGCGCGAAGGAGAGGACATCTGCTCCATGCACGCCTCAATACCATTGGAAAAGCTCTGCATGTATTGGTAGGAGGACAAACCTTTACATGCGTGAGGTGGTGAGAGGCGAGCACTGCCACCTGTCCAGGGAAGGACAGCAGGGGTAGTGCGCGCACAATCTTGAGGCTGCATGGCCAGCCTAGAAATAGGGAGGAAGAGGAACGTTGAAGGTATGAAAATTCACTCTCACAAACTCTCTCCTCCGATTGTCTTCTTCCTTAGTGATCTGACTTGATCGTCGGAGGGTCTTTCCGGCACACCACCGCCGGGCAGCTCACCATTTTTGTGTTGCAGAGATAGACGCCGTCACCAGAAGCTTGACGTCCAAGGAGTACGAAAAGCAGAGGATATTTCACCCCCGTACACTTATCAATATGGATGAGACGCAAATCATCATCTTCCCATCATATCCCCTCGGCAACTGACAGACAATTGTCCAGTTTCGTTGTCGTTGTTTCCGTGTTCACAACACATTCTGTCCCCACAGGACTCTTGGCTTTTCTAGCCCTCTCATCATTCTTGATTCTCTCTTGCTCAAACTGCTTCAGCGCGGCTTCCTGCTCCATGTCAGCTGTACACAAACTGCCCAAGTCCAAAGCAAAATTCTCAGCACCGGTGCTCTCCAGCAACTCTCCCTTGTTCTCGACCATTCCGGCCGTTGTAGATGTTCCTGTTTCTGACTGTTCCCGCTTAGGTAGAGATCCCTCATCAATATCCGACTCGTCACTGAGCCACCCTTTATCTGTTGCTCTGTTCGCATCAAACCACCCAACCTGCACATCCCCCAAGTCCTGCTCATCGAAGAACTGTAGATTGCTAATATCCTCTTCAAGCTCGGCTAGATCATCCAGCCCCTGACTCGGCCCATCCTTCCGAACGACATTTACCTCCACCCGCACTGGCAATTCCACCTTCGGATTAGCCTGGCTTGCTGGCACAATGTAGTAGCAAGGGTTGTATGTTTCCTCAGTTGTGCTCACGGTGCCCTCAGGCATGCCTTCTACCACAGCCACCACCACGGGTTCAGGTTGGGGTAGGGACGTGCTCATCATGCACAAATCTGTGCATTCTGGGATGAACAACGTTGGCTTAGGTAGGTGAGAGAGAGTGATGTATATGCTAGGGTCATATGGAACGGCCACGGTTTGGATCAAGTTCACTTGCTTGGGTGGAGGAGGGGGGTTATTATGTGGTAGGAGAGGGTTAGTGGTGACATTTGGCTTCTCGAGCGGCGCAATCACCTTGTTGTCAATAAGATCCTGGGTCTCATGATGGAGTCTGAAGCAGAGGCCAGTGTCATGACCGTGCTGCTGATGGAAGGCGCAATATTTGGCCGAGTTATGTGTGGGAGGGAGGGGATTTGGTAGTGGGCGTGGTTCTAGGGGCTTCAGATGCCTCTTTCTAATTAGAACCCCCAGGGCTTTGGACAGAGACATGTAAAGTGGGGTAAACAGCCTCTGGCCCCTGGGTGGGTACTTTGCAAGTTGTATGGTGGCTTCAGATGTGCCGGTAAAGGGTGTGGCTGTTTTTTGCGTGGTGGTGACCATGCCGACGTTAGAAGTCCTTGCAGCTGCATTGCTACTTGTAGCTGCATTTGAACCACGTGTAAATGCCCTCTTAGGCTGCTCCTTCTCCTGGTCAATCAGACCTTGCTTCATAGCGTCTTCTATCTGTACCCCTATCTCATGCAAGTCAGCAAAGGTGGGGAGGGGTAAGACAATCATCTTCTGCATCAGCTTGGGTTGCAGGTTGCAAACAACCATTCTTATCTTATCCTTTTCGGGTGGCCGAGTTGTCATCATGGAGGCCTTGGCCCTTCATCGAGTGACAAAGTCAGAAAAGCCTTATTTTGGCTCCTGTCGGGTCACCTCGAGATCACGAGTTGTGACCTCGATTTGGGTGTTGTAAGCATATTGGGCGATGAAGGCCTCGGCCATCTCCTCCTAGCTCCTTTTCACTAAATCCTCCAGCTTGGCATACCAGATGGCCGCAATACCCGACAGGGTCCGACCGAAGAGAGATAGTTTCTGGAGTCTAATCAAGCCCATCGGGCGCAAAATATCCGAAAACAGCCTCAAATGGACCATAGGATCGCTCGAACCGTCGAAGCAGTCTATGTAAGGCATTTTGAACCTATCCGGCAATGTCACCGCCGAATCTGTGTAGCCATCCTTTATGTCTGGGATCGAGTTAACTCCCTAAGCTCGTTTAAATAGCTTTTTAAGCTTGCTTACTTTCAAAGTAGTAGGATCGGCCTCAAACTCGAACGGTGTGTCAGTTGGGAAGGCCGGCACTTTTGAAGTCTGTGGTAGGACTGGTGGTAGAACTGGCCCTGCTGGAACGTCCATATTCTCCTGGACAATAGCTGTATCCCCGGGTGTTGGAACCCTAGGTGGGGGTGGGGGTGGGGGTGGATGCAAAGCAGATGCTCCGGCTTGTTGTGGTTGCTGCTGTTGTTGAAGCCTAGCAATTAGTTCTACCTGCTCGGCAACAACCTCAATCTAACGAGCGGTAACCTCCGCTTGGCGAGTAGCATCCCGCTGCATGGCCTCCATGATCTGTTGGAGTTGACACATCATTTCCTCCATATTGTTTGTAAAATGCTGATCTGTCTAAACGGGTGTATATTCTCTCTCTAAGGTAGAAACAGAAAACTGAACCCTACTGCGCACAGGTGAATCAGATAGCGACCGCTGAACTGGTGACTGCTGTATTAGTACCCTATGCCTGACTGCCCTCCGTCTTGTAACCGGGGGTAATGAAGCAAACACTGCTTGTCCGTCAATAAGATCCTCAGATCTGGAAAGCCTTCTACCTCTGGTCCAGAGTGCTCGGGGGGTATCTGCCTCATCGGAAGCAATTGTGAAACACTACCTTGCAAAAAGAAAAATAAAGCAAAAGAAGGAAACAACAATCAGAAAACGGACAGCATCTCGGCTTAGATAAAGACAACACAGTTGAAATCATAAGCTGGACAATCTGTACTCAAACACTGATTTCTGCCCCCAAACATTCTGCCTCAAAACTGATACCCTCAAACACTGATGTCCTCAGACTGATACCCAAACTTGCAACTGATACATGCAATCTTGTAGAGACATACCCTAATAGCACATATCAAGCAAGTGAGAGCCAAAACACCCCTATAGTGGAGTAGGGTTTCCCCGTCCTATTTTGTCAGGAGCTAGGGTTTCACTACGTACACATGCGGTTTCAAACAATCCTGCATTCGGGTGAGCAACATGTCCTAATTTGGAACAATCTCTAAGGCTTTCGATATGCAACTAGGTCAATTGGTCAAAAAGGGTGCCTCAGCAAGACCACCTAATATACCTCTCGCACCTAACACCGAGAAGTGAAAGGAGGATCAAACGGTACGACGGTGATCCAGATCCAAGGTTTGTGTTCCCATCGTGGTAGAGCCCGCAACCAGTCAGCCTTATTGTAAGCTTTTCCAAGCAAGCCTTCGGCAAACCGTTCAGGAATAGCAGAAGGCAAACACTGTGACATAGGCGTACCAATGCAAATGCAATGCAAAGAAACACATAAGTGTAAATAAAACAACATATCATGAGTTTGAGTCAAGTTCTCTAAATCCCTAGCAGAGTCGCCAGAAACTGTGAACTCGACTTTCTTCACGCCCCCTTTCGGAGAGCTCGAATTGGTCTCCTATAGTTCGGACTCCTGTCACGGTTCTAAATCTAATCTCATAAAGTGCAATGTGAGACTGATAAACACCAAAGAGTCCAATCCGGCAAATCATTTTGGAAAACCGATTTTGAATCAAATAATGCCAAAACTAGACTGTTTTGCAGATTACAGAGTCGCCACCTAAATATTTCATTTTTGGGAAATTTAGGAAACCCTGACTCGTGCCAAAGGCCACGTATCCGTCATCACCAAAGTTGCCTCAGCTCGGGAACTTGGGTACGAGAGGGGAAGGTTCTGAAATGAGCACCCCCGCTTGCTCGATCAAAGGATCGGCCTCTACTAAGCATGATATGTTGTTTTATAAACACATGTGTTCTTATTCCGGTTATTAGCTAACTTACTATGTGATGTACACAGCATACAAGTATAGACTAAATCGCAAGGATTGGAACAAAACAATTCATGTTCGTTTTTGAAAATAGTTTGAAAATGCCACCCGCAAGTGGACTAAAGCACGGATTTGCCACCCTTAAGTGGGCTTGAAACATGATTTGCCACTTCACAAAGTGGGCTTAAAACTCACATTTTATCGAATTGTCCCAATTCAAGCAATAAAGCCTTCATCCATAGGCATTCATGCAGTTTAGCATATAAGCAAATAGCTACACTCATGCAAGGATGCTAAAGCATAAAGACTCATCGAGTACTCCGAGCCAAAACAAAAGCTAGTTAGAAATCAATGCATGATCCTAACTATGCAAAATGCCTAATGCAACACATACAATAATGCGATTAAATAGGCTCGGCTATCTAAGATGGCATATGAATGCAACAATGATACACGTATTCAAATAAGTATTGAAATACGATGCAGTTTGAATGATGCGCCGAGCCCGGTGCATGCAAGACAAATGAATGATGCACTCATGCAAGCATAAGGTATGCTAATCAAAACGTGCCCTAATCTAACCATCGAAAGCGGTTAAATAAAAGGGAGAAAGACGCGGGATTGGAAGACATGCACACACACACGCACCCTTATTACAACATTGCACCCTCGCGAATGAGGGTCCGAATAAATAAGAGCTAAGCAACACTAAGCTAAGCTAAGCTAACTAATCTAATTAAGCTAATTAGACTAATTATTACACAACAAATTGAACAACTAGCTAAGCTAAGCTACTTAGCTATTACAACACTTTAACTAATTAATGAATTAATTAATTAAATTAAAGCAATATCTACATTGCCTCAGCTCTGCTTTGGAAAGTTGAACATGCATGCATTGGTTTTCGCCCCGAAAAGCCCAGCGGTTTGCTCTTGAGAGGCTCTGTTTGCAGAGTTAACCAAGAACTTTCTGCTCAAACTTACCAATCCACTATTGAGAAATGCACCAGTGGCCTGCCGGCCATGAGAAGCTGCTGCCAGCCCTCTGCCGGCCAAGGAGAGGCACTGCCGGCCAAGGATGAAGCCTTGCCGGCCATTTATGAAGCACTGCTGGCCACTGGTGTGCTGAATCACCATTCTGCAACAGAGCTCAAACAGAGAAAAATGGAGGGTCTCCCAAAGGTATGTTCGTACTGCACCCTCTCCTTATCATCTCAAAACATCAAAGGAGATGAGCTATTGTGTCTAAAGCCACCAACCAAGCATTTTTTATGCATGATGGCCAAGGATCCAACTTGCACACATTCAATAAATGCACAAAACAAAGACTCAAGTCCACTACCTTATCATGGATGATCAAAGGCAATGGAGACAAAGGGGATTGGCTCACTTTCATCACTTTGAGTATGAAATGGACCAATCCACCTTGTATTCAATATAACGTCCGATTGAACACAATGCAATGCAAATACAACATGGTTATCTTGGCATGTTTTACTTGATTCAATTCTTGTTTCCACATTTTAAGTTACCAAAACCATTTTTTAATTGATTTGTCCAATGTGAAAGTCCCCTAATGAGAGAGAGGTCAATCAAAAGATGACTTAAGACATAAGAGAGACCATGCCTTTGACTAGGAAGAACCCTCAAAAGAGGGTTAAAGCCATTTAAGCACAAGCTTCAATCCCAAGCTTAAACACAACTTTAAGACTAACCATCCCTCAAAACAAATAGAAAAATGAAGAAATGAGGGAGGTAGCAGAATTTCAGTGCTGAAATGGCATGAAACACAAGACTTTAACATGCAAACAACTCATGTACAACATGTTAGGGGACTTAAGCATTAAAACTAGTGAAGAGCTTTACACTAGAACCATGCAATATCAAACTCAAATGGCCAAACCAACCCTAGACAGACCTCAAACATGCCAAAACAGTGGCTAAAATGAACTGAGATGGTAGCATGACTATCATGAAAAGCAAGAAAGACATGCTCATGTATTGGCTCATAAACAAGGCACAAAGCGCACCTCTCAAAACTAATGAAAGAGTGGAATATGTGAGAGTGTGAAAAGGCTACATGCACTGAAATCATGTGTGAAATGATGCTATGACATGCCAACAACTCAAGCAAAACATGTTAGGGGCCTTAAATCACTGAGCTAGTCAAGGCCTTTGCACTACAACCATGCATAACAAGTCTCATATGACCAAGACCACTCAAAACAGAGTTAAGGCATGCTAAATCAGTGGCAAACACATGCTGGAATCAAACTAACACAAGCTAGAATGATAGACTAAATCATCAAGTATGTTAAGTTACTAAGCATGATTACACTACAAGTGTAAGAAGCAAGCATCAAGTGACCCAACCAGCCAAAATCAGAGCTAAAACAGGTCAAAAAAGTCACAAAAACAAGCTAAGATCAAGCCAAGAGATGGTAGAAAAACATGCTCAACTATTAGGCCATCTATACATACAAACAAGATACAAGGAGGGAGGGTTACCCCCTCCTATTTTGGGCCTCAAAACAAATTTTTTTCCACTGAAATTCCTCTGAGTTTTAGTGGTTAAAAGGCCAAGCAAAGGGTGTTTCAAAAGCTTTAAAAGATGGCTCAAAAGGCTTTACAAGCCAAAAAGCCAAGGGAGGAAACCACCCCCTAACCACACAAGGCTTAAACCATCACTTTAAGACCTTAAAAATAGAACTTTTTAGAGGCTAAAACCAGCTTCAAAGTAGCATACAAAGGTGGCCAAGCAATGAACTAAAACAAAGCGTCAAAGGAGTAAGTCCTTACCCTTGAAGCACAGCAACAAATCAGCAAGAGTTCCAAGCTAAAACCACTCTAAGAAGCTCAAACAAGGCCTCCAAGAACCTCAGCTCTAAGGTGAAGGTGTTTGGCTAAGGGTGCTAGTGCAAATGTGTAGAGAAAACACACTTTCAAGCACAAAATATAGAGAGAGAGAATTCTAGAGTGAGAGAGAGAGAGAGAAATATAGCTCAGCCAAAATTTTTTTAACCCTTTGCATGCATATAGATGAGCTCTATATATAGAAGATACAAAAGCCTCTTGTAAAGATCCAACCATCCACGTGCAAGCAGATGGGCTCATCTATGCAAATAGCTATCAAAATATCTACAAAAATATTTACTGATGCATTGATGGCCGGCCGGCCAGCAGGGCCTCGTTGATGGCCGACAGAGCACATCAATGGCCGGTAGGGGAAAGCCCATGGCCAGCAGCCCTCAATGATGGCCAGCAGGCCATCAAGAAGATCACTATGCAAAGACCAACACATGGTCCAACTATGAGACAAAATGGAAACAGGGTTTGGAAAGATCAAACCTGGAGCGTTCCGTCGCGGAATTTGAGCACTCGACGAGTAACCAAACTTGTCGCTGGATGTACCTGCAAGAACACCCAAGTCTTGAGGACGATCAAAAATGAGGTGTCTACAGATAGCTTCACCTCAAAACCCCAAGGACCAAGTACCCCATCCACACCTCAATCTAATCCATATATTGCCATCCACCTACAACCCCAGTATATAAATCACCCCAGCTCATTTACCCAAGCCTGAGGTGTTCATTCCATAAAGCATGGACTTATGCATGATGGATGCATTTGAACCCCAATCATCTCAAACCCATGAACCCACTACTTCTGAGCTGATGAAAATGATTGAAGATCTTCAGGGAACTGTGGCAGATCTGGCCTTTAGGATATTGGCTCCATCATTAACCACATCACATACCAGAAATTTCATGCCAAAAGGCTCCCCAATCTTGGGACAGGTTGCATTTGAAGAAGGCCAATCCCTTGGCAAAGTGGAGGCAAGTGGTAAGAACAAGGTAGGGGCAGACATTGGTCCCCATAAACACCTTCAGTGGGCTATTGAGGCTTTGAAAGCCGAAGGAGTGAACAAACAGCAAGTTCTTGCAATTGTTGCAAAAACTGTGGATGACACCTTCGCTACTCACGGTGAGAGCATTCTGAATAAAGGGCAATCCGGGAAAAGGGATATTGTACTAGAAACGCTCCTTTCAGCTCCAATCCTACACTCGGAAGAGATCATCAAACCCAGTAAGCACCTGCCAATCCCTTTGCTGGTACATCCAACACAACTCCACAAACCTCAAAGTACCAACCCCGAGGCCAGAGGGTCTTCAATCCCCTCTACATGACCTTGTCCAAAGCTCTCCAAATCCTTATAAGAAAGGGCCATCTCAAACCCCTTGAGCCTCGGCCTCTCCCGGATCCCCTTCCAGCTAAGCATGATGCTGCCAATTACTATGCCTTCCATTGTACCTCCCTTCATCTACCACTATCACCACCACGGGTTTAGGTTGGGGCGTAGACATGTTCATCATGCACAAGTTCGTGCTCTTAGGGATGAACAACGCCGGTTTAGGTAAATGGAAAGGGGTGATATATATACTGGGGTCATAAAGGACAGCCAGTGTGTGGATGAGGTTTATATGCCGGGGTGGAGGGACTTGATTATGTGCTAGGAGAGGATTTGTAGTGACATTGGGTTTTTGGGGAGGTGCTATCACCTTATTGTCGATGAGATCTTGAATCTCATGACGCAGCCTATAACATTGATCAGTGTTATGACAGTGCTGCTGGTGAAAAGCACAATACTTGGCTGGGTTGTGTTTCGAAGGGAGAAGATTGAGTAGAGGGTGATGCTCTAGTGGCTTAAGATGTCCTTTTTTGATCAGGACCCCTAGGGCTTTGGATAAAGGCATGTAGAACGGGGTAAAGACCCTTTGAGATCGGGGCCTGACTGGTTGAGGTTTGTGGAGTTGTGTTTGATGTATTGGCGAAAGGGTTGGTAGTCATGGGTGTAGTGGTGACCATGCTCACATCCGAAGGCCGTGCGGAGGTGCTACCACTCGTGGTTGCATTGAAACTGCGTGTAAAGGGCCTTTTGGGCTGTTTCTTCTCGTCGGCTATCAGCCTCTATTTCATCGCATCTTCAATCTGAACCCCTATCTCGTGGAGCTCAGCGAGTGTAAACAATGGCAAGACTATCGTCTTCTGCAATAATCTCCCTTGCAGATTGCGGACCACCATTCTGATTTGATCCTTCTCAGATGGCCTGATAGTCATCATCGAGGCCTTAGCCCTCCATCGGGTCACAAAGTCCGAGAAACCCTCATTTGGCTTCTGACGGGTCGCTTCAACATCATGGGTTGTGACCTCGATTTGGGTATTATAAGAGTACTGCGCGATGAAGGCCTCAACCATTTCCTCTCAGCTCCGTTTTACAGAGTCTTCCAACTTTGTATACTAGATGGCCGCTATACCCGACAGGGTCCGGTCGAAAAGCAATAGGTTTTGGAGTCTGGTGATGCCCATTGGCCATAGGATATCTGAGAATAACCATAAATGGACCATGGGATCACCGAAGCCATCGAACCGGTCTATGTGTGGCATCTTGAATTTGTTTGACAAAGTTACTGCGAAGTCTGTGTATCCATCCTCGATGTCAGGGATTGAATTCACATTCTATGCCCACTTGAAGAACTTTTCTAGCGTGTTGACCTTCAGTGCAGTGGGGTCAACCTCGAATTCAAATCGTGCCTCAATTTGGTACATTGGTGCATTGGAGGTTTGCAGTGGGATCGGATCTACTAGAATGCCCAGATTCTCTTAGGCATTGACAGTGACTCCGGGTGCTGGAATACCCGCTGGAGGTGCATGGATGTAAAAGCTACTGCCGGTTGTGGTTGGTATTGCTAAAGCCCATTTATTACTTCCGCTTGGTGGGCTGTAACCTCAGCTTGGCGGGCAACATCTAGCTGCATGGTTTCTATGGTCTATTGGAGATGATGAAGCTTGTCTTCCATGCTAACCGGGGGATGTTGAGCCATCAGAACTAGCGAATAATCTCTCACTGGAATGGAAGTAAAAGATTGAGCCTGATTGGGCACAGGTGAAGTAAAAGGTAACTATTGGACTGGTGAATTATGCCTTACCCTCCTCCGTCTCATAACCGGTGGGAGTGAAGCAAACATTGGCTATCCCCTAACAAGATCCTCTGATCTATAAAGTCTCCTTACAGGGGTCCAGAGTGCTTGGCGGGTAACAAAATCGCTCGAAGTAATTGTGATAAGCTACCTCGAAAAAAGAAATAAAGCAGAAGAAAAGCAAAAATCAGAAACCGCACAACACCCCAGCTCAGATGTGAACAAGACACAGTTGTAATCATAAGCTGTAGAACTGCACTCAACACTGATTTCTACTCCCCAAAACTGATACCCAAACTTGCAACTGATACATACATTCCTGTAGAGTTTCACTCTAAAAGCACATACCAATTAAATGAGAGCCAAAACACCCCTATGATGGGGTTGGGTTACCCTGTCCTAGTTTCGTTAGGAGCTAGGATTAACTATTCAAGCAAAGTGGTTTCACACAATCCTACATTCGGGTGAGCAATCTGTCCTAGTTTGGAACAGTCTCTATGGTTTCTGATCTGCAACTAGGCCGATTGGTCAAAAAAGGGTACCTCAGCAAGACTACCTAATATATCTCTCACACCTAACACCGAGAAGTGAAAAAATGATCAAACGGTACAGCAGTAGTCCAGATCCAAGGGTTGTGTTCCCATCGTGGTAGAGCCCACAACTGGTCAACCTTTTGGCAAGCTTTTCCAAGCAAGCCTCCGGCAAACCGTTCAGGAATAGCAGATGGCAAACATAGTGACTTAGGCGCACTAATGGAAATGCAAATGCAAAGAACCACATAAGTGTAGATAAAATATCATATCATGAGTTCAAGTCAAGTTCTCTAAGATCCCCAGCAGAATTGCCAGAAACTGTAGCTCAGCTTTTTCGCGCCCTCTTTTGGAAGTTTGAAAGAAAGCCCTACAGTTCAGACTCCCACGGTTCTGAATCTAATCTCACAAATGCAATGTGAAATTGATAAACACCAAAGAATCCAAATCTGACAAATCGTTTGGAAAATTGATTTTGAATCAAAAATGTCAAAATTAGACTGCTTTGCCAGATATAGAGTCGCCACCTAAATATTTTATTTTGGGGAAATTTAGGAAACCCATGACTCGTGCCAAAGGCCACGTGTCCATCATCACCAAAGTTGCCTCAGCTTGGGAACTTAGGTACAAGAGGGGAAGGTCATGAATTGAGCACCCCCGCTCACCCGATCAAAGATCGGCCTCTACTTATCATGATATGATTTTTATCAACATTATGTGTTCTTGTTCCGGTTATTAAGCTAGCTTTACTATGTGATGTGCACAAGCAAGTATAGACTAGTTTGCAAGAATTGAAAAAATTCAATTTCATGTTTGTTTTGCGAAAAAGGGTTTGAATTTGCCACCTCAAGTGGGCTTAAAGTTTGCGAATTTGCCACCAAACATAGTGGGCTTAAAACTGTGAATTTGCCACTAGACATAGTGGGCTTAAACGTACATTCATTGAATCGTTCCAATTCAAGGAACAAGCCTTCAACCACAGGCAATCAAGTAGTTTATCAAGTAAGCGTTTAGCCTCAGGGTAAGCATGCTAGTCATGGCAACATTCACACTCATGCAAGTATGCTAAAACGCTAAAAACTCACCTAGTACTCTAAGCTAAGAAGATATGAGTTAGAAAAATATGCATGATTCCTATCTATGCAAAATGACTAATGCAACGCAGGCAATAATGCAATTTAATAGGCTCGGCTACTAATATGGCATATGATTCAATTAAATAACATGCGGTTAAACACGTATTCAAAGAATTATTGAAATGACAATGCAGTTTGAATGATGCGCCGAGCCTCGGTGCATGCAAGACAAGATGAATGTATGCAAGCATAAGGTATACTAATTGAAACATGTCCCGAATCTAACCATCATAAGCGATTAAATAAAAACGAGAAAGACGTGGGGTTGGAAGACATACACATTATTACATTTTGCTCTCACGAAGGATAGTCCGAATGAATAAAGCAAAACTAACTAGCAACTAATTAGGGCATGGCTAATTAAGCTAACTATTACAAACCAAAATGAAATAAATAGCTAAACTAATTAACTAATTATTACAACACTTTTAATTTAACTAACTAGTAAGCTAACTAATTAAGTTACAACACAAACCTAAACTAAGTAATTAAAGTCTATAACTATGATGCCACTATTCCGCCTCAGGAAATGGAAGATGCGCATGCTCGGATACCACCCAAAAAGACCTCCGTTTTGCTCTCGAAAGCCTCTGTTTGCAGAGTTGCACACTTCCAGAACCATTTTGCTCCACCTTACCAACATTCTGCTGAGCTTTGCATCAATGGCCAGCCGGCCATTGGTAAAGACTGCCGACCACCTGTCGGCCACTGATGCACTGGTTTAACTTGCTATAATAGAGAACAAACAGAGCAAAAAGAGGGCATTTCCACAGATTGTTTGCATAACTCACCCATCCTTTTCATGAACAAATCCAAGGAGTTGTGAACTCAAGCCACAAACCACCAATTCAAGCAATTTCATTGCATGATGGCTTGTGATTCAAGATGTGCAAGCTCAATAAATGCAAAACAAGACACTCAAAACCATCACCTTATCATGCATGATCAAGGGCAATGGAGACCTAGGAAGCTTGATACATTTCATCACTTTGAGTATGAAATGTCTCATTGTTCCTTGTGTTCAATTAATGTCCAATTGAACACACAACACACAAGTTATTATCTTAATTTTAGTCCCAAGTTATTAGTTGCTTATTTTAACTTACCAACCATTAGTTAATCCAATTAAGTCCACAAGGTGAGTTAGAGTCCTCTAATGGAAAGAAGGCTCAAAACACAAGTTACTTTACGTATGAAAGAAGTCTCATACCGTTGGTAATGAACCCCTTAAGGGATTAAACCATTAAGTATGAAACCTCAATTTCACACTTAGGCACACAAACGATTTGAAACCACTTTCAAAGCAAAAGAAAAACCAAGAAAGGAGGGAGGTTGTAGAGGTGATTTAGTGTTAAAATTGAGTGCAAAACAACAATAAAACATGCAATCAACGCGAACAAGGGGTGTCTAATGGCCTAAAACACCGGGCTTGTAAGGGCTTTTACACTACAACTATGCAAAACAAGACTTAACTAACCCAAACAGCCCAAAACAGAGCTAAAGCAGTCTAAAACAAAGGAAAAAACATGCTGGAATATATCCACAAAAAGCTAGAAAATCATGCTGACATATAGAATTAACTAGGCTAGCAAACAAGACACAATGAGGGGAGGCTAACCCCTCAAATTTTGGACTTCAAAACATGTTTTTTGCCACTGAAAACACTCTGAAATTTAGTGGTTAGAGGCCCAAAAAAGGTTGGTTTGAAAGTGGGAAACAAAGGTGCAAAAGCCTTAAAACACCAATTTCAGCCCATTAAAATAGAGATTTTTACGGCTAAAAACGGCCCAAAAACAGTGGACAAAGATAGAGAAACAAGTGTACTAAAACAAGTGCGAAGCACAACTTTAGGCACAAATACAAGTCAAAACCACCTTCAAAAGCTCTAACAAGACCTTAAGGGACCTCAGCTCAAAGGTGATCAATTTTGGTTAAGGATGTGTGTAGACACCCCATTTTTGACCGACCTCAAGGCTTAGACGTCATCGCTTGTACACTCGATGATTATGATTGCATTTGTTTGCTGTGAGTGCCCAAAGTCCTTGGTGGAACACCCTGTCTTTGAGCCTTTAAAACTTGTCCATTTTGTGCTTTGTTTTGGACCAAAACCCTGTTGTTTCAAGCCTGGAACTTGTGGTGCCCTGTCGGCCACCACCATAGGTTGTCAGCCATGACTTATGGTCGTCGGCCATTGGTGTGGCCGGTCAGCCACCGATGGTGGCCGGTCGGCTACCAATGGTGGACGGTCGGCTACCAGTGGTGGCCGATGACCACCAGTGTCTTTTTCCAGATATTTGTTGACAGCTGTGACGGTTGTCAACACATTGAGCTGCATCTCCCTATACGTGTATGGTAGGATATTCCTAAGCTCAAGGCTTGTTTTTCTATATATAGGGCGGTTCCTCCTCTATTTTTGAGGGTTAGCAATTTGGGAACAAAATTCTCTCTCTTTCTATATTTCTCTCTCTCTCTAGCAATTTTGTGCATACTTGCTTGGATACACTCCACTTTTGTCTATTAATCCTTAATAAGAGTTGCTAGTCTTTGCGCTGAGGTAGCTTGGGACTTATTTTGAGCTCTAGAAGGAGGTTTTGGCTTGGATTGTTGGCCAAATTGTGTCTTCCCTTCAAGAGGTATAACACTCTCCTTTTATACTTGTTTTGCACACTTTCTTTGCCACCTTTTTCAACTGTTTTGGGGCTGGTTTTGAGCTGTCAAAAACTATGTTTTCGTGTCCTAAAGGTGGTGGTTTAAGGCCATTTTCAATTAAAGGGTGGTTCACCTTTCTTACTTCCTAGTTTGTAAAGCTTTTGTACATTTGTTCACCGCTTTCAAACCATCTTTTTTGGGCCTTTTAACCATTGAATTTTAGAGGTTTTTCAGTGGTAAAAAACTCATTTTGAAATCCAAAATTGGAGGGGTTAGCCTCCCCTCCTTGTGTCTTATTTGCATGCCTAGTTAGCCCCATGTATTAGCTTAATGTTTTAGCTTTTTGTGGCTCAAGTCCAGCATGTTTTGAACTCTGTTTTGAGCTGTTTTGCCACTGTTTTGACTGTTTGGTATTTTTGAGTCTTGTATTGCATTGTTGTATCGTAAGTCCTTTTACTAGCTTGGTGTTTTAAGGCTTTAATCACCATTGGTTTGAGTTGATTGCATGTTTTAGTGCTTTTTCTCACCTAATTTCCGCACTTATAACCTCTGCAATCTTCCTCATGTCTTCACTTTTTCATTTGCTTTGAGGGTTGTTTCAACCTTAAGGTTGTTTAAGCTTGAGATTGAGGCTCATGCTTAATGGTTTAATCCTCCTTTGAGGGTTCATTACCAACGGCATGAAGTTTCTCTCATGCCTTAAACTATCCCTGGGTTGACACTTTTTTCATCTAAGGAGACACTCACTAATGGACAAATTGATTAATGAATGGTTTGATAACTAAAATGTGGAAACAAAATTGGTAAGTAAAAGACGTAAGATAAGCATTCTTTTGTGTTGCATTGCATGTGTTCAAATCGGACGTTAATTTGAACACAAGGAAAATGGGACATTTCATAGTCAAAAGTGATGAAATGTGCCATTTTCTTAGCTTTCCATTGCCCTTGATCATGCATGATAGGGTGATGGCCATTGGAGTCTTGTTTTTGCATTTATTAAACTTGCACAATTGGTTTCACATGCCATCATGCAATGAATTTGCTTGATTGATGGTTTATGAACCAAATTTTGTCCCTCCTTTGATTTTTCCATGAAAATGAGAGGCAAAGTGTGCAAATAACCCTTGAGAAATACACTATTTTGCTCTGTTTGCTCTCTGATACAGCAAGGAAGTCCAGGTTATCAGTGGCCGACAGCCTCCAGTAGTAGCTGACCGACCACCATTAGTAGCTGACCGGCCCCTTGTCGGCCATCAGTGAAATTTGCACAAAGTGTTGGTAAGGTGGAGCAGAGGTATTCTAGAAGTGGGCATCATTGCCAGTGTTCAAATGTGCAAACAGAGGCTTGCAGCAGCAAAACGGTGGCTTTTCAGGTGGAAATCGAGCAAGTGCATGAGCCTCCCTTGCATTCCAAGCTTATTTAACGTTTAAATATTTAGCTTAAATATGTGTTGTAATTAATTAGTTATAGCTAATTAAGTGTTGCAAATAATTAGTTAGTTTAACTAGTTGTTCGATTTCGGTTTGTAATAATTAGTTAGCTAGTATAGCTAGTTAATTAGTTTCAAGTTTTGTATTAGTTAGCTTAATTAGCATAGCTAGTTGGTTGGCTTATTCATTCGGACCCTCCTTCACGAGGGCATAATGTTGTAATAAGTATGCATGCGTGTGTGTATGTTTTTCCAACCCCATGTCTTTCTCCCTTTTATTTACCCGCTTTTGATGGTTAGATTAGGAGCATCATGTTTCAAATTAGCATACATTATGCTTGCATTCATTCATTCGTATTACATGTACCGAGGTTTGGCGCATCATTCAAACTGCATTGTCATTTCAATACTTCTTTGAATGCGTGTTTAACCGTATGTTGTTCAAATTGCTTCATATGCCATATTAGCAGCCGAGCCTATTAATTGCATTCTTTGTATGTGTTGCATTAGACACTTAACATAGTTAGAAATCATGTATATTTTTTTCTAACTCACGTTTTCCTAGCTTGGAGTACTAGGTGAGTTTTTACGCTATAGCATACTCTCATAAGTGTGAATGTTGCCATGATTAGCATGCTTACCATGAGGCTATGTGCTTAAATGCTAAACTGCTTGAATGCCTGTGGATGAAAGCTTGTTGTTTGAATTGGAATGATTCAACAAATGTGCGTTTTAAGCCCACTTTGTTGAGTGGCAAACCATGTTTTAAGCCCATTATGTTTGGTGGCAAATCCGCAAACTTTAAGCCCACTTGAGGTGGCAAATTCAAACCATTTTTGCAAACAAATATGAGTTGAATTATTCCAAGTCTTGCAAACTAGTCTATACTTGCTTGTGCGCATCACATAGTAAAGCTAGCCTAATAATCGAAATAAGAATACATAATGTTTATAAAAGATCATATCATGATTAGTAGAGGCCGATCTTCAATCGGGCGAGTGGGGGTGCTCAATTCATGACCTTCCCCTCTCGTACCTAAGTCCCTGAGCCAAGACAACTTTGGTGATGATGGACATGTAGCCTTTGGCACGAGTCATGGGTTTCCTAAATTTTTCTAAAATAAAACATTTAGGTGGCAACTCTGTATCTGGCAAAGCAGTCCAATTTTGGCACTTTTGACTTAAAATCAAATTTCCAAAACAATTTGCTAGATTTAGACTCTTTGGTGATTATCAGTTTCACATTGCACTTGTGAGATTAGATTCAAAACCGCGGGAGTCCGAACTGTAGGGCTTTCTTTCAAACCTTCCAAAAAAGGGAGCGAAAAAGCCGAGCTACAGTTTCTGGCGACTCTGCTGGGGATTTTAGAAACTTGGCTCGAACTCATGATATGTCATTTTATCTACACTTATGTGTTTCTTTGCATTTACATTTGCATTGGTGTGCCTAAGTCACAGTGTTTGCCATCTGCTATTCCTAAACGGTTTGCCGGAGGCTCGCTTGGAAAAGCTTGCCAAAAGGCTCACCGATTGCGGCCTCCACCACGATGGGAACATAGCCCTTGGATTTAGACTACCGTTGTACCGTTTGATCCTCGTTTCACTTCTCGGTGTTAGGTGTGAGAGGTATATTAGGTAGTCTTGCTGAGGTACCCTTTTTGACCAATCGACCTTGTTAGACTTATTTATTTTGATGATTTATTTAATTATGTTTTAATTTATTTGAAAAAATCTAAAATTTATTTTGATGATTTATTTAATTATATTTTAATTTATTTCAAAGAGAAAAATAGAATCAAAATTTATTTTGATGATTTATTTGAAAGAGAAAAATAGAATCAAAATTTATTTTGTCCCATTATTTCTCACCTAAACCTTTATCCTAAATGTTGTTAGAATGTATTTAATATTTGATTAAATCAGGAGTTCAAACAGCCCAAAACAAAGGTTCAAACAGCCTAACATGGCAACATGCCAAAAGGTTCAAAAGGTTCAAGTGAAAGATATTCAAATTAGTAATGATGGAAGTACAACGGCTATAAAGGTTCAAAAGGCCAAAGGTCCAAAAGCTTCAAGTGGAAGATATTCAAATTTGTAATGATGGAGTGGAAGATATTCAAATTAGTAATGATGGAAGTACAACGATTATAAACAGCTATAAATTCAAATAAATACAACGGCTATAAGTTTCATTATATATACCAAAGCCTCTAATGTAAACAAGTGACAAAAAAATCAGAAAATATTCTTTGATCTATAATCACTCACATATATTCTCTGAAAAATTCTCTGAAAAGTGTTCTTCAATTTTTGTTTACATCCTCTTTCAGAAATTATACACTGAGACGTATAGCTTTAAGCCCATCTTTCCTGTGTGAGGTTTACAAAAAAATCAGAGCTTCATTTTTATATTTATCTTTGAGAGATAATTCTTGTAGCTTTCTATGAAAGTAAAAACACCTTCTTTTCAACCTTGTAAGAGTGTAGTACACTCAGTGTTCTTGACTTAGAAAGTCTGTGTAAAATCCGTAGAGGATTGCTCCATTTGTAAAGAGGTTGCTAGCACCCCCATGAAGCTAGAGCATAGTGGAAAATCTCAAGTGAAGCTTGAGGAGTGGACATAGGCCGAGTTGAAGCCGAACCACTATAAATTTGTTTGCCTCTCTCTCCCTTATCTCTTTATTTTATTTAAATTGCTGTAGCTATATTTCACATTTTCACTGTGCTAAAATCATTAACTGACATAGTTGTTAGAACATTTGTTTTAATTATTTTTATTTCATCAACTATATTTATCTATTATGCTAGTCATAATTTTTATTAGGGTATTATTAATTTTTAATTGTAAAAACCTAATTCACCCCCCCCTCTTAGGTTGTCTTTTGGGTAACAGACCTAGTTGCATATCGGAAACCATAGAAACTGTTCTAAACTATGACAGGATGCTTACCCGAATGTAGGATTGTATGAAACCACTTGTTATGCATAGTGAACCCTAGTTCCTGACAAAACTAGGACAGGGTAACCCTACCCCATCATAGGGGTGTTTTGGCTCTCACTTGACTGTTATGTGCTTTTAGAGTGAAACTCTACAAGAATGTATGTATCAGTTGCAAGTCTGGGTATCAGTTTTTGGGAGGCAGAATTCAGTATTGAGCATGGTTCTACGGCTTTGATTACATCAGTGTACTGATTAGAATCTGAGCAGAGGTGCTGTACGGTTTCTGATTTTTGCTTTTCTTTTTGCTTTATTTCCTTTTGCAAGGTAGTTTTTCATCATTGCTTCAGACGATCCTGTCAACCCCCAAGCACTTTGGCCCCGTGTGAGAAGGATTTGCAGACCCAGGGATCTTTTCAGGGGACAGCCAATGTTTGTTTCACTCCCACCGGTTACCAGACGGAGGAGGATTAGGCAGAATTCACCGATTTAGCAATCACATCTTACTTCACCTAAGCCCAGTCAGGCCCAATCTTCTACTTCTACTCCAAAAAGAGAGTATCCGCCAGTTCTGCTAGCTCAAAATCTTCCAGTCAGCATGGAAGATATGCTTTGTCAACTCCAGCAGACCATTGAGACTATGCAGCTTGATGCTGTCCGCCAAGTTGAGGTCACAGCCCACCAAGCTGAGGTCGTAGCCCGCCAAGCAGAAGTGATAGATAGGCTTCAACAACAACAACCACAACTGGCAGTAGCCTCTGCATCCCATGCACCCCCAACGGGTATGCCGACACCCGGGGTCACAATCAATGTCTAAGAGAACATGGGCATCCCAACAGATCCGATCCCACCTCAGACCTCCAAGGCACCAATTTACCAAATGGAGGCGCCATTTGAATTTGAGGTTGACCCCACTGCATTAAAGGTCAACAAGCTAGAAAAGCTCTTAAAGCGGGCACAGGGCGTGAATTCTATCCTTGACATTGAGGATGGATACACAGATTCCGCAGTAACTCTGCCGGACAGATTTAAGATGCTGCATATAGACTGATTCAAAGGCTCCGGGGATCCTACGGTCCATCTACGGTTATTCTACGACATCCTACGACTAATGGGTCTCACCAAACTTTAGAAGTTGTCAGTTTTTGGCCAGACCTTGTCGAGCATAGCGTCCATCTAGTACGCAAAAGTTAGAAGACTCTATGAAACGAAACTAGGAGGAAATGGCCGAGGCCTTCATCGTGCAGTACTCTTACAATACCCAGATCGAGGTCACAACCCGTGATCTTGAAACGACCCGTCAGGAGCCGAATGAGGGTTTCTCGAACTTTCGGCCGTCTTAAAAAGACCAAATCAAAATGGTGGTCTGTAACTTGCAAGGGAGACTATTACAGAAGATGATAGTCTTGCCTTTGTTTACATTTGCTGAGCTCCACGAAATAGGGGTTCAAATTGAGGATGCGATGAACTAGGGGCTGATGAACCATGAGAAAAAATAGCCCAAGAGGCCCTTTACACGCAGCTCCAATGCAAACACGAGTAGTAGCATTTCTACATGGCCTTTGGATGTGAGTATGGTCACCACCACACCCAAAACTGCCAACCCGTTTGCTAACACCTCCAACACAGCTCCATAAACCTCAACTAGCTAGGCCCGATCTCAAAGGGTCTTTACCCCGCTCTATATGTCTTTATCCAAAGCCCTAGGGGTTCTAATCAGAAAGGGGCATCTTAAGCCACTAGAGCCTTGCCCTCTACCTGATCCTCTCCCTCCAAGACACAACCCAGCCAAATACTGCACTTTTCACCAACAGCACGGTCATGACACTGATCAATGCTATAGGTTGCGTCATGAGATTTAAGATCTCGTTGACAATAAGGTGATAGCACCTCCCCAAAAGCCAAACGTCACTAGAAATCCTCTCCCACCACATAACCAAGTCCCTCCACCTCGGCATATAAACCTCATCCACGTACTGGCCGTTCCTTATGACCCCAGTATATACATCACCCCTTCCCACCTATCTAAGTCGGCGTTGTTCATCCTTGAGAGCACAGACCTGTGAATGATGAACACGTCTACACTCCAACCCGAACCAGTGGTGGTGAGAGTGGAAGCTAAAGGGAAGTCAGCTTTGGCGGAGAATATCAGTCCGTTGTCCGAGGTCTCTGAGGACTTATCTGAAGAGGTGTGCAACCCGTGCTGTTATATTATCCCAGTGGACCAAGTTAAGCCGGAAGTGGTGTTACCAATTGGGATGGAGATTAGTGTAGTTCAAGAGGATGGGCTAAGTCAGGGATTAGATGATCTAGCCGACCTAGAGGAAGACATAGACAATTTTCAGTTCTTTGATGAGCAAGATCAAGGGGACGTGCATATTGATTGGTTCGATCTGAATAGATCGACGGACAATTTTGGGTGGCTAAGTGATGAACCCAATATAGATAAGGGAACTGAATTGAAGCTGGAAGAACAGAAAGCGAGAACCACTGCAGTGGCTGGAATGGCCAAAAACAAAAGGAAATTGCCGAAGAGCACCGGTGTCAAGAATTTAGCTCAAGAACTAGGCGTCGTGAGCACCGCCGATATAGAGTAAGAGGCCTCATTGAAGTGGTTTGAAAAAGAAAGGAATCAAAACAAACAGGAAGCTAGAATAACCCAACACCCTACAGGGAAAGTTTTTGCTAAGAGAACGCTTAGACCGGAACCAGACAATTGCTTGTCGGTTACCGGAGGTATATGGTGCAAAGATGATGATCTGCATCTTGCCCACACTGACGAGGATTGGGGCGAAGACCTTCCTGACAACACTTGGTATGTGGAAGAGGTCAACTATATGACAAGAAGTGGCCGATATTTCAAACCACCGCATTTGGACTAACCCGAGGTATCCGGGAAGGATAAGGAAGTTGAGAAACAGAAGGAAAAGTAGTTAGAGGAAGAGGTTGTACTGAAATAGTTGAAGAAGATTCAAGCTGATATATCTATCTGTGGTCTACTTATAGCTTTGCGAGTGCACAAACAGGCTGTACTGTCGGCGATGGATAAATCTAAGTTGTCCATCGACACCACCCCTGAACAACTGGTGGGATTAGTCTTCCCAGGAGGCACTGCGCCAACTTTAACCTTTTCAGACAAGGAATTACTCCCAGAAGCCTCTGCCCACAACAAGCCTTTATACATATCCGTAGAGTGCCGAGAAAAGTGAATACTAGTGGTATTGGTCGAAACTGGGTCAGTAATCAATGTCTGTCCTTGTCGTACGGCTTATGCTATTGGCCTGAAACCGGCCGATTTTGTGCCTACAGCCTAGGTGATCTGGGCATATGACAAGAGAGGTGACGGGGGCACTGAAGATTGGAGTATAGGTTGGCCCAGCTCAACAGGATATCGAGTTCCATGTCATGGATGTTTCGGCCACTTTCAACTTATTACTTGGGCGACCCTGGCTACACCAAGTGAAAGCTGTCTCTTCCACCATCCACCAAATGTTAAAGTACCTCCATGGAAAAGGGGTAGCCATAGTCTTCAGAAATTCATCTATACATCCTCCGCCAGAGGTCACTACACCTGTGCTGGGGATCATACATGGCGAAGAGGATATTTTCCTTTCTGGGTTTACCTTGGCTGAAGCCTGGGCAGTGCATAATATCTTGGCCATCGATGAGGGCTTGTATATCAGTGCTCAATCTGTGTACTTTAGGAACAAGCTCCAACACATGCCCAGAATGGGATTAGGAAGAAGTGGCTAGAAGGGCGTCACTAGGGCTGCAAATGAACCGAGCTGTTCGTGAACAGGCTCGGCTCGGCTCGGTAAGGGCTCGGCTCGGCTCGGCTCGTTTACTAAACGAGCCGAGCTCGAGCTTGATTATTGGGCTCGTTTCGTTAACGAGCCGAGCTCGAGCTCGACTGTGTTCGGCTCGGTAGGCTCGGCTCATTTATCTATAATTAAATTATATAATAAATATATTATTTATATATTAAATATATATTTATATATAAATATAAATATATATTTATATATTATTTAATATATAAATAATATATAAATATATATATAAATAATAATATAAATGCATTTTTTATATATTAAATAATATAAATAATATTTTTTATTTAAAAATTTATATTTAAATAATATAAATAATATAAAAAAAAATTTATCGAGCCGAGCCGAGCTCGAGTTCGACAAAAATTAACGAGCCGAGCCGAGCTCGAGCCCAGTCCTTTATCGAGCCGAGCTCGAGCTCAATAAACGAGCTCGATAGCTTAACGAGCCGAGCTCGAGCCCAGCAAAGCTCGGCTCGGCTCGGCTCGGCTCGTTTGCACCCCTAGGCGTCACTGCATTAGCCGATGTGCCACACAACCCGCATGCCTTTGGTCTTGGCTATATGCCCACCAAAGAGGACTGGGTGAGGAAAAGGGAAAGAGATGGTAGGAAGAGCTAGAGCTTAAAAGCCAGGAAGTGCTACGAGCTTGTGCACCGACTGATTCGAGGAACCCTGAATGGTTATTTTGTTCAAGAGGGAGAAGACTTCCGATTCTGTGGTTTCCCCGAACCCTGGTTCAACTCTGAGAAGCAGCGGGTTCCTGCTTTTAAAATTTTCTTTGGCTTGCAGCTGCAAGACAGTGATATAAAGGAACAAACTGAACTAACCGTTGAGGTTGCAAAGAGCACAAAAAGTGATTCCGATAGCAACGAGCTTGAAGTAGGAGCAACACTGGCATGTCTCCTTTCGGATCCTCCGATCAACTCAGAGAGCTTAGGGGATAACCTGACCGTTTCCATGATCGGGGACCATCTGGATGCAAACCCTTCTAGTAGCATCTTGGATGCATATGACACACAATCCCTCATTTGGCAGCTAGAGGAAGGCTACCTGCCTAGTAGTTCTGAGTCGGGTAGTGAACCAGAATTTGATTCCACAGAGTCTGTGGAGTCGGAATCAGATTCTGGTTCTTCTAAGTCTGGGTCTGGTATTCCTAGGATTGATAGCTTGGATGCCGAGGTTTTGTCCAGGTCGTCCTTTTCTTTTTCTTTTTTTAAGTCAGTTGTAACCGAAAAATTGGATGAGCTGGACCTTTTGAATGAGAATGCCACTGCAGATTTTGAGTATTTCTCTGTGCCGCTTGTTTATTGCATTGATCATGATTTTCAAAATTTTGATAAAAACAATGAGGAAGGAATTCCTCTAGTTTTGAAATTTTTGATTAATCGAGAGGATGTGAGGTTTGCAAAGCCCCTCGCTGATGAAATCATTGCAATTAATGTAGGTACTGACAAGGACCCGCGTCTGGTCCAGATCGGGTCCACGTTATCTTCGGAGGAGCGTGAGCGCTTAGTCATTTTATTAAAAGATTTCAAAGATGTTTTCGTGTGGTCCTATGAAAATATGCCTGGAATCGATCCTGAGATTGTACAGTATCGGATCCTTCTCGACCCCGAGGCCCAACCCATTAAACAGAAGTGGACTTCACTATAGGCCATGCCTTGCTCTTCTAAACAGAGCCAGTCTGCAGGACGACTTCTCTTACCACATATTGATGAATTAGTGGACTTCACCATAGGCCATGCCTTGCTCTCCTTCATGGATGGATTTTCCAGGTATAACCAAATTCTGATGGCACCCGAGGACAGAGAGAAAACTGCTTTCACAATGCCGTATGGAACCTACTGCTACAGGGTGATGCCGTTTGGGCTAAAGAATGCCAGGGCTACCTATCAACGGGCTACAACCATAATTCTACATGATATGATGCATAAAGAGGTCGAGGTGTACATGGACGACATGATTGTCAATTCCAAGGAAAAAGAGGGCCACTACACCTCCTTGAAGAAATTCTTTCAACGGATCAGAGAATACTAGTTGAGGTTGAATCCGCAGAAATGTACTTTTGGTGTAACAAGAAGGAAAATACTGGGTTTCTTGATCACACAGAGAGGCATCAAGGTAGATCCTTCCAAAATCAAGACCATCCTAGAAATGCCACCATGAAGGACTGAAAAGGATATGCGAGGCTTTCTGGATAAAGTGCAATTCATAAGACGGTTTATTTCTAAATTAACCTTGACTTGTAAACCACTATTTGGTCTCCTGAAGAAAGGAAAGAAATTCTGATCGGACGATCGATGTCAATTCGCTTTCAAGTAGATCAAGCAGTACCTTCAGAATCCACCCGTGTTGTCGCCGCCAGAGCTGAGGAAGCCCTTGATTTCGTATCTGTTAGTAACAGACACAACAATGGGATGCTTGCTCGCTCAGGAATCTGAGGATAAAGTGGAGATAGCCATCTATTACCTGAGCAAGAAAATGCTAGATTATGAGACTCGCTACACTCTGCTGGAGAAAGCTTACTTAACCTTAGTATGGGCTACTAGGAAGTTGAAGCACTACTTGTTAGCTCACTCTAAAATTCTAGTTTCGAGATTAGATCCCACCAAATATCTCTTCGAGAAACCAGCGCTTATGGGTAGGCTAACCCATTGGTTACTTCTTCTCTTCAAATTTGATCTGAAGTATGTTACTCGCAAGTCTGTCAAGGGAAGAGCGGTAGCAGAATTCCTAGCAGATCACCCAATGGAAAGTGATGAAGTAGTAGAATACCTGTTCCCAGATGAAGCTATTCTGTAAGTTGAGGAAGAGATTTGGACAATGTACTTTGACGGAACGTCTAATCAATGCGATTATGGGATAAGGGTGTTACTGATAGCACCTGACAATTCCCATATACCCTTAGCCTTCAAACTCCGATTCAAGGTATCTAATAAAGAAGCAGAATACAAGGCATGTATCGCTGGTTTAGAAGCCGCCCTAGAACTAGGGGCAAAAAGGTTGGATGTTATTGGGGACTCGAACTTAGTTGTGTCTTAAGCAAAAGGAGACTGGCAGGTTAAAGAAGAAAAGATGAAGATCTATCACCAGACCTTGGACGTTCTGATTCCTAGGTTTGAAAAGCTGACTTTCACGCATCTAGTAAGAGAGAACAACAGGTTTGCCGATGCCTTATCAACTCTATCTTCCATGATAGACATCTCGTTTGGAGTTCGGATGCATTCGATCATCATTGAACAAAGGTATACGCTGGCCTACGAGACTATCGCCGTAATAGATGAAGTGCAAGATCAAAACCCTTGGTTCTATGATATCTGGAACTTCTTGGAAAATAAGGTTTATCCACCAGGGGCAAAAGCCAAAAATAAGAGGGCAATACGACGGATGGTCGTTTAATTTATCATCTGCAAAGGTAAACTATACAAGAGGGGTCATCTAGGAATGCACAAGTTGTGTGTCGGCATAGAAGAATCAAAGCGCCTAATGGAGGCCATCCATGGGGGAGAGTGCGGAGTGCACATGAATGGAGTAATGTTAGTCCGGAAGATTCTCAGGCAAGGTTACTATTGGTCTACTATGGAGGAGGATTGTATCAGTTTTGTTCGGCGATGCCACAAATGCCAAATTCATGCAAATCACATGAACATATCGTCGTTGAAGCTGTACAACATGACTTTACCATGGCCTTCTCAACCTGGGGAATTGACGTCATCAGCGCAGTCACACCAAAAGGGTCAAATGGGTACGAATATATTCTAGTGGCAATTGATTATTTCACGAAATGGGTGGAAGCTCAATCTTATGCAGTGTTGAAGGCAGCGCATGTGGCTAAGTTCATCCGAAAGAACATTATTTGCCGTTATGGAGTCCTAAAGAAGATCATTTCAGATAATGGCTCCCATTTCAAGAAAGAAGTGATCGACTTATTGGAGAAGTACAACGTGGCTTTTCAGAAGTCATCCACATACCTGCCGCAAACCAATGGGGCTGTTAAGGCCGCCAACAAGAACATCAAGCATATTCTGCAGAAGACGGTCGAGACTTACAGGGATTGGCCAGACAAACTTCCATTTGCACTCTGGGGCTATAGGACTTCAATTTGGACATCTACTGGGGCAACTCCTTACTCTCTTGTTTATAGGATGGAAGTTCTTCTACCAATCAAAATAGAAGTTCTATCGCTGCGGGTTATGGCCGAATGTCAGATAGCAGAGGCAGATTGGCAGTAGAGCAGGTTCAAAGAGCTGATGCTGTTTGATGAGAGGAGGCTGAAAGCACTGTACCATGTTTAGGTTATCAATATAGGATTGCTAGGGCTTTTAACAAGAAGGTTAAGTACAAGAATCTGAAATAAGGGGATTTGGTGCTGAAAGACAATTGAGCTCCCATCCATGACCTTAGGGGCAAGTTCAAACCCAATTGGACTGGTCCTTACATCATCAAAACTATCTGGTTGGGTGGACCTGTTATTTTTATGGGCCTGGATAGCCTAAAATTTTTCCAACCAATCAACATGGACAAGTTGAAGAAATACTATCCTTGAGAGGCTCGTCTAGGCAAAAGTTAGAGCACAAAAAATTAGAAAAAAGAAAAACTGAGCTCGCAAGGTTGAAAATCCTAAAGGGTGGCCTTAGCAAAAGTTAGAGTGCAAAAGGAGAGCGTTAATACTCAAGTGAACCCTAACCGAACTACGTAAGGCCTGATTCCCATCTTCGGGATACATAGGCAACTTCATTCCGACGTTCGGTCGTAAACACCTCCAGCTCAACTGTCCTGGCCATGTGTTTGATCAGGTCATCTTTGTCTAATCTTTACCTAAACGTTCGGTTATGATCCCTTCTCTAAGAAAAGAGCTGGTTATAGTGCTGAGCAGTGTTATTCAGATAAGGGGTAATTTGTTGTCTTCGGATCCGGGGTTGTACATCTCGAGGGTAGATTTCGTGTGTGTCAAGTTGTGATCCTTATCGAAAATGGTTTTGAAAAGTTTTAATAAAAGTTGACTTTGCTCAATTTTACCTTTTACAACTTAGACCATTTTCGGACCAAAAGGAAAACTTTCAATGCTCACAACTTTAATTTCATTGATTTCAATACAAAGTTCTCCAACTCTCGATTCAAGTCAAAGCTACTCTTATTACATGCATAAAACTTGAAAAGTGAGATCAAAGCAATAAACTTAGGGCATCGCTGAGTCAAGTGTTCCTGCATCCCCCGCTTGTGCTTGTGGAAGCTTTTAATGCTAAAGTGGGCCCGGATTGTGCCTCAGCTTCGAGCCAAGTCAGGCACTCACCAGAAAGTGTGCAACTGAAACTAGGGGCAGGAGCCAAAAGTTCTCTCGTCCTACAAGCAGTGAGGCACCTAGCCAAATATGAACCTCAGACGGGGAATGAAACCGGGTATTCTACCCCCTCCTCTGGGCAAGTCTGATCATGTCCAAACTAACGTTTGAATCGGAACGGAAAGTAGAATACACAATGTGTCAAGCCAATTAACTCAATGCCAGGTTGCCAAATACACAATGTGTCAGGCCAATTAACTCAATGCCAGGTTGCCGAGTCATGCGGTAGCTCATTTTGGTCTGATTAAGCCAAGGGCAGTGCCAAGCAATGTCAGCAGCAGACCTGTGGTACATCCAATGGCACCACCACCCTTTATTCGGGAAATCCACTAGCTGTTAGCGGAAAAAGTATGCTCGGGATGAGTATGCGGGGCAAGAGTCCACTACCTTCAGCTTGTCCATAAGCTATATCTGGGGAGGGATGAAAGAAAAAAGAGATTAAAGAATAGAGAGGTATACGTTGAGAGAAAAAGTGAGAAAAGAGCTTTGAAAGAAAAACAGAGCATGAGTGCCGAGAGATGTGAGAAACACATATCAGAAAGGGTAGGGAACATTACTTGAAGAAGTAGTGGACTCCTCGCGAATTTGGTGGTCTCTCGCGGATAAAAGGCGTCTAAGCCCATTAAAGTCTCGGCCAACACCAAACCAATGCAACTCTTGCCCTGTTTCAAACCTTGGGTTACTTCGATTAACCAAATGCTAGACCCACCGAAACAAGGGGCAAGGAGGAAATGTGTTAGCATGCACAAACAAAGGGCGTGTTATCAAAAACCCCGGCAAAGAAGGTTGCCTCAGTCACCGGTGTCAGAAAATCGATGGATCAAACTGGGAATGTCTAGCTCTCTGTTGTGAACCAAGGAACGGGCCTCATGTGGAGTAAGCCCACACATCCTTCCCAAAGCTTGAATGTGACCAAAACGGGGCCGAGGCAAGATTTCCTCATCGCGGCGGAACTCCATTAGCACTTGAAATTCTTCGATTGTTGGGCATATCGCTTGCCTCCCGAAGCTAAAGACGTGTGTAATCGAGTTCCAATATCTAGCCATGGCATGTAGGAATAGAAAACACAGTGGAGTATGACTCAGCAGGAATAGTGCATTTATGTCAAAACCCTGAAAATTCACCTTTTCCTAGCCATCTAAAGTTGCAATCCAATCCGAGAGGTTTCGGGCAAGAAATGGCTCCATTTGTGGCAAAAACAACAGCAAAAATGAGTTCTGGAGAAGAAATGACGAAGGTGAAGCTTTTATAGAAGATAAGGCAGTGAGTGGAAGCCAGGTGGGAACAATCTGGAGGTTTCTCACATTGATGATCGACCAGCCATTAGTGCTGGGCGACAGGCCACCTTGGTAGCTAACTGGCCGCCACTGGTTGCTAACAGCCTCTATTCATGGCCGACAGCCTTCTTATTTATCCTGTTGTCCACCAATGTGCTGAGAATATTGAAAGCATGTGTTTTGTTCTGTTCTTTATGCATTTTAAGGTCTTGTTTTGAGTCCTTTTAGTTCTAGAAAGTTTGTTGAGTTGTATTTGTGTTGTTTTGTTTATCAAGTTGTTTTGTTTTATTTATCAAATTGTTACTATTTTGATTATCGAGTTGTATTACTTTGTTTGTTAGTGTTGGTTAGTTCATTACTCGATTAAGAGAGTTGTGCCAACACCATGTTCAAATTTCATTATCAAATTCAATCCCATTTTCATGCGATGCTATGCTCATGATGCAAAATATAACACTTTTTCAAATAAAAACTGGTTTTCATTTCGATCATGGTTGTTTTGACAAAAGTGCAGTACAAGTTTTTTAAAACAAATAAAACCTATCTGAAACTGTACAATGTGCTAACACTACTAACAAAAAGAAGCTAAGAAAAAAAACTACAAGAAAATCAGCGCCAGTCGCCTCATGCTCGTGATGCCCTCTTCGTCCTCTTCCTCAGAGGAAAGGACTCTGGGGCACTGTCTCCGTCGACACTACTCTCTGAATCTGAACCAGCGTCTGAGCTGGTGCTATGTCCACTCTCTGTCTCTGAACCTGCCTCGGTATCAGCAACCTCACTCTCAGAACTTGAATCGTCATCGTCTCCACTCTCAGAGGACTCAGACTGTGGACTCACTTCCTTCTCGGAGCCACTCGTCTTGGTGTCGTCATCACTTAGAATGGGCTCTGAAGGACCACTCTCATCTCGGGTGCCCTTGGCTCTGCCTCGACTGCATGCCAGAGCCTATCTCTCTCTTCTCCCTACTGCTGGAGGAGGCATCGCTGGTGCAGATGCTGTAACTATCGCCGGTGCTGTCGGTATGGGTAGGACCTGAAAAAACAGTTGTCATATGTTAGCCACAGTATGCGTATCAGATGCAAGTATGGTGTGCAGAATGAGTATATGCAGATGTCAGGTACAGTGTATGAATACAGTATGGAAGCGCAGTATTTCAGATGTAGTGTATCAGTGCACTGTGGGGGAATTTTTCAGTTAAAACGTCAGTTTCAGTGTGTTAGTAGAAATTTGATGATTGTAATGCAAGAAAACTGAAGAAATGACCTGAATGTCATGGAAGCCGAGCAATGCCTCCCTCTTCAATATCATACCCTCAAATGAGGCTAATAGCTCCAACAGATCCTCGGTGTATCCTGGGGGTGCCTACAAATGCATTGGGAATGATTAATATCCGAAAGGAACAAATATCAGAAAGAGATGAGAAAACTAAAAAATGTGGTACATACCGGGAGTGCATCATGAGATCTGACGTATCTATGCCCCGCTGCAGTAGGCTCAATCGGGATCTAGTATGCCTTCCCAGTATACCACCAACATGTGATTGCAGTAGGCAGCTCCGGCCAGCCAATCCCCTGCACCGCCTGGGTAGCCCCTCTACCATGCGCCCTGGTCGCCCTAGTCGCCCCGGGCACTCTAGCTCTCTCTCTCGCAACTGGAACCCCCGCCCCCTCATCTCCACGAATATCGGTCAAAGCAGTTATGAGGTGTGTTCGGATGAATGTCGAATAATCCCTCTCCACACAAAAGTAGTCGGCCTCCAAGCCCTCCATGAACTAAATCATCTCCTGGAAGGTGAGTCTCTCTGTAGCTCTCATAAATGGCGGGGGCGACATGGGAACTACCGGCTCAGGCAAACCCATGGTCTGGCGCAAGAATCGCTTGCCTAGAAACCAAGCTCAACAAACCAGGCCCTCGAACAAAATCCAAAAATGGGAGGCCCCCCAAGCTTTAGTGTACTGGTCCCTGACTCCGGCCGGCATAGTCGCCCAGGGCTGCCAAGTGATCCGTAAATAGAGAATCCACAGATTGTTAGTGGCCATCAGATATCGAAGTATGAATCAGAGCCCAAGTAGAATGAAAATAACTGTGAATTTTGAGTTACCTCTGTCGCGGTCACTGTGTCGAAGTACCGGCAAAAGAATGAAAAGGTCTCCCGGGTCCTCCGCAAGCATCTGCCGTCGTACCAATGAGAGTACGGCACAACGGGGGGCATCTCTACCTCTGGCTCTGGAGTGAAGGTCGAGAAATATGCATATACCCAAAGCTACAAAGAAAAAGCAACAGTCAGTATACAGCATATAAACACAGAGAATGGAGAATGCAAAAAGCAGAATGTGTGTGCAATGTACAGAAAATGCAAAATAGAAAGTACTGAAAAGAAAGGCAGAAAATGCAAAGCAGAAATGTAAAGCATACCTCCCAAGCTCGTCAGTAGCCTCCTATCCTGTCTCCGCTCCTGCAGGATGTCGAGCTCATATAGCCGTACAATGTGGCTAAGCTAGCACCGCCCCAATCGTAGAGCCGGACCTACGATAAATCCTCTAAGGCGCTCAGAAGATACAATCCTAAGTTTTCGCCCTGTTCGCGAACAAAGTGGTGCCAAAGAGGAACATCAAAAAGCCTCGGGCATAATGCTCGATCTCCTCTGGGGTCTCTGGCTCACTCCCTCGAAACTGCTCCACAAACCAACTGTATTATACCATCCCCGGTCGGAAGAGAGGCAGGCATGCCCCTAACAGGTAGATCCATACGGCTTCCTACTCGTCCATGTCCATATCATAAGGAATCGAGTGACACCCTACTCCTATGCCGGTGAGCATGGAGAAGTCATAGGGAGTCATCATCATGTCCCCAGCAGTAGAGAAGTGGAAAGAGTTGGTGGTGTCCCACCACCTCTCTACCAATGCTCCAAGTAAGGGCCGACTCGCAATAAGACATGATAGCCCCGTGCAGAATGAACTGAAGCTGGCCTCGTCGATAATGTGGCGGACACCGGCAGGAAGCTCCATGTACTAGTCCCTCACGGACGTGGCTCCATAGCCTTTAATAGAGCGAGAATCCTCCTGTGATCAAAACAGTGATATAACATGAGAACGAGCAGATGCAAACGCAGTGTAAGAAATACAGTGCAAGAGTGTAATTAGGGCAAGAAATGCAGTATAAATATTACATTTGAAGCAACGAACACAGTTAAAGCAAAAAATGCAATGTGCAATGAAGATGACAGGAGAATACAGTGTATTCCACGGTGGCGCCGTAAGACAAATGGGAGTTCGGCTCTCGTAGCAAGAGGTCCTCTGGTGCACCTCGCGCAAACCCTCTGAAATGCCGGATACTCTCACTACAACAAAAAGTTAATAACATTTGTTTATAGCATTTTTTTATAAATGTTATAAAATTAAAGGTATACATAGCATTTTTTAATAAAATGCTGTAAAAGATTTTTAAATAGTAACAATTAATTTTTTATAGCAATTTTTTATATTTTAATAGCAATTTAAAAACAACATTAAAGGGTTCCTAATACGAAACTTAGTTCTACAGGCTATAGCAAAGAAAGAATGATATTGAAACCTGAAGAAAAAAAAAAAAGGCGCTCTGAATTTGCCGCGATTTTTCCATTCAGTTTCCATCTCTTGCACGACCCCTCTCTTGCGTTGTATTTCTTCCAAGTAAAATCGCAAATCGAGCATACAAAAAAACCCTAGAAAACACTTGGAATTTGTTTCAAGTTTTTACGTTTGATTTGGCAAGTTTGTGTCTCCGATTGGACGAGTTGGTCGATTTACTGGATCAGAGCTATAAGGAGTTGAAGCTCTGTTATTCATCGTTGAAGTTTCTTAGGTAATTTGATGTTTTATGTACTTCTTTCTCTTTAAGTTAACTCTTTTTTTTTCGAAAATTGAACCAAAAAAAGAAGAAGAAGAATAAGAAAAAACACTCAGTGCTCTGTTATTTTGGATGATTTGGTTTTAATTTAGTAAGAAGTACATTACCCATTTCTGTGATTTTAGTATGAAGTTGAAATGAGTTTTTCATCTTCTTGAAGGATTTTCTTCAATTTTCATTCTGGTTTTGTATTGTACAATGTTTTTAAATAGTAGTGTATTGTTTGGATTGTTGAAATTGTCTACATAGGTGGTAAAGTTATATAGGGTCATAGTTTCTCTGATATATTACACTACTATATATTATTATGCCTCTTAGGTACTTGATAAAATGCCACTAAGAGTGGCTGACTCTTACAATACTTGTATACTGTTTTCTTATGAGTTTTTTTAATATCTGTATTTGTATCTAATCTATATCTATATTTATATATATATATATATGTACACATAAAGATAACCACTATATTTGAAATTTATCATGTTATTATATATGAGAACTCACCAAGGAGATGAAAAGTTTGGTGAAACAAAAATGTTATATATAGCAGCCATCACCCAAAAAAAAAAAAAAAAAGGATTCTGGATTTTTTTTTTTTTTTTCAAAGAAAAAAATTTATGGTTTTTGGTAAAATGCCAATAACATTGGCTAAAAGTAGATATTATGTCACTGCATTGAATTTTATGTCAATATTTCCAACCATTTGTGAAAGTTATGTGTGAAAGTTTTTCTTCTATCCATGTTGTCATTAAAAACACGATGGGTAAAAGAAAATGGGTAGGTGAGTAAGGATTTTTGGCCTATTGATATAGCAATACTATGTAGTTTGAGGTTGTTGTTTAACTTTTATGGAGTATAGTTCGATCGGGTTATATGTAGTTCTTCATGTGATTGTTATTGAGTTTGGAAATTGTTTGACTTTAAAGATATTGTTGGATTTTGAATCATTATTTGAAATTAATCTATGACCGATTGAACGAAAAAAAAAAAAAGGTACGTGATTTAACTCCAATTAAACTCTATTTGGATATGAAAATTTGAATTTGTAAATGAAATTAAAATTTATAGATTTAAATTGATCTCAAGTTATGGGAACTTAATTAATATTCAAAACTCTCTTTGTAAGAGTTAAACTGATCATACATGAGCAATTATGGACCTTTTATTAGATATTAGTTAACAGCAGCAACAAGCACTCAGATGGACACATCTACACCCAATCTGCTGCTGCAAACTACCATAAACTGTAGAACTGAGAACTAGCAGCCAACTCTTATATACAAGCTCAACCAAGAAATGAGAAAATAGAACTACAAACTGACCTCTCCCTCTTACAATATCCATAATTTAGAAAGTCAGTTTGTATGTTTTCTTAATATAGAAGGTCAAAAGGATACTTAACAATAGTTTAAGGGATCACTGTGTAAATACCCTTTTTTTTTTTTGGTCTAAAAGTTGAAGGAACCAGGGTTCAAAAACGTGCACTTAAACCAAATAGAATCTTCTGAATTTTTCTTGGTACGATTTTTTCTTTTTAAACTGTATAGTGATCAAGTACCCCAACCATATAACCGTTAGCTTCCCACCATGACTATCGTTGAACACTTGAGCTAAAAAGTTCACAATACCACTTATTATACCACTACACCCTACTAGTCAAAGAAACTCATTACCCCCACACCAAAACAAATATACACATATACGAAAATTCTATACCATATATATACTGAAAACTGATAAGAATATACAGCCTATACAGCAGCAGCCAAAGTCACAGCTTATGCTGCTACAGTCTAAGGCATCAGCGCCACCACTATATCAGCAGCACTCACAGCTGCAGCTTCAGATCCAGCTCAGCTTCTGTTCCTATATCTGTCTGTTAGAGATATTAGATATTTGTTAGAGTTAGATATTAGTTAGAAGATTGGTTACAAGTTTGTTAGACAAGTTGTTAGATAGTTAGACAGTTATTATACAAATGTCTATATAAACAATAATGTAGCTACAATACAAGTATTGAATAAAGAATTGAGAGGTTCATCTTTTCTTCATGGTATTAGAGCCAGACACAAGGCTCGATTGGTTGCTAAGGGATACCTTCAACAGGAGGGTATTGATTACCAAGAGACTTTTAGTCCTGTTGCAAAATTGCCTACCATTCGGATTCTTCTATGTCTTGCTCTTCATCACAATTGGTCTATTAAGTAGTTTGACATATCTAATGCTTTCCTTCATGGAGTTCTTGAAGAAGAGGTGCATATGTTGCAGCCTCTTGGCTTTGTTCATCCTACTCAATCCACTTGTGTCTGCAAACTTCACAAGGCCTTATATGGGCTCAAACAAGCACCTAGAGCCTGGTACTCCACCTTCTCTGCATTTCTTCTATCTCAGGGGTTTTAGAATAGTGAATGTGATTCATCTCTATTCATTCAAAAGTCTGATAGCACTATTATTGTGCTTTTAGTCTATGTTGATGACATATTACTCACAGGAAATATTGATGCACATATTACCTCTCTTATTGCTCATATGCATGAGGTTTTTTCTATGAAAGAATTGGGTCCTATGTCCTATTTCTTGGGTATTTCAGTTCAAGGTATTGCTACTGGTTATACACTTTGTCAACAAAAGTATGCTCATGACAAACTTGTGCGAGATGGATTAGCTGAATGCAAGCCCTGTTCTTCACCTATGTCTGTCAAGCCTAGTCTCACTAGTTCTTTCACTGAATTGTTTGACAATCCTTCTCTTTATCGCAGTATAGTCGAGGCTTTGCAGTACTTAACTATCACCAAACCTAACATCTCCTTTACTGTTAATCAGTTGTGTCAACATATGCATGCCCCCAACTTGGGTCATTTTTCTGCTGTTAATCAGTTGTGTCAGCTTTTGTTCCTATATATGTCTGTTAGAGATATTAGATATTTGTTAGAGTTAGATATTAGTTAGAAGATTGGCTAGAAGTTTGTTAGACAAGTTGTTAGATAGTTAGACAGCTATTATACAAATGTCTATATGAACAATAATGTAGCTACAATGCAAGTATTGAATAAAGAATTGAGGAGTTCATCTTTTCTTCATTGTGATGAAGAGCAAGACAAAGAAGAATCCGAATACAGCAGCAGCCAAAGTCACAACTTATGTTGCTACAGTATAAGACATTAGTGCCACCACTATATCAGCAGCACTCACGCCCATCTCACAGCTGCAGCTTCAGATCTAGCTCAACTTCTGTTCCTATATCTGTCTGTTAGACATATTAGATATTTGTTAGAGTTAGATATTAGTTAGAAGATTGGTTACAAGTTTGTTAGACAAGTTGTTAGATAGTTAGACAATTATTATTAAAATGTCTATATAAACAATAATATAGCTACAATACAAGTATTGAATAAAGAATTAAGGGGTTCATCTTTTCTTCATGTGATCAAACATCCAAATGCAAAAACATACCCACGGCCATTTCAAAATCAATCAAACAAATTCAAAGTGAAAAGCATATAAAGGATTTCCAGACTAAAATCAATCAAGTTTCTGTCAATGATCTGGTACATGACCTGCATCAAGTTAGAACATGCCTGGGTTAGTAGGCTTACAGCAACAGCTTTAGTGGCCTGGTACATAAATCTATTGGGATGGTCTGATTCTTATTCTGTTCTGTTCTAGCTTTCTGGGTGAGCAGCTGCTGCTTTGTGTCATTAATCTTGGTTATTGCCTTAGTTCTAGCCCTGGTGAGCAGCAGCAGCAGTATTGGGTTTGGTTGGAGAGCTCCTGAGAAAGTTATTGCTACTGTGTGTACAGAGGTATCACACAGGGGAGGTTAACTGCTGACTGCTGTAGACACCCCATTTTTTATCACCCTTAAAACTTGGGCGCTACTGATGGTTTACTTAGTGGTGAAAGTTGTGCAGTGCAAGAGTTCAATTTCTTCGGCAATAGGAGAGAGTCAAATTCCAACCTCACATCCCTTTTGGACTAAAACTATTTTGAATAAATGATTTTAAGACCTTAAAACCCTCTCTTTCAAAATATTTTTGAAAAGAAGTTCCTACGATGTTTCGAGGCTCACATTTCGTTAAATGCTGCGCTTTTCAGTAAACCGAGCAAGGACAAAGTGGAAATGAATGAAAGAGAGATGAAATCCTTGAAAAATATTTCAAAACACCTTCTTTAGGGGTTTGGAGTTGAAGAAAAGAGGAGAGGAGAGGAGAGAAGAAAACTAGTTTGGGAGAAGTTCGGCATGAATCCGGGAAGGATCGAAACTGAGCGGCTTCACCAAAATAAGAATAAATTTTTTCACAGTTGGAATTTTGAGGCAAGGCTGACCATTGGAAAGTTTACTTCCGGGGCTTCAATTTGGACACAAGAATGACCTGAAAAGGAGTCCAGATAAAGGAGATATACCCATTTAAAGTTTGACCTGCAGAACAGATTTTTACTGTCGGCCAGAAAAGTAGCCAGCCGGCCAGTTGAGGTGGCCTGCCGGCCACTTTTTCAAAAAATTCATTTTTTTTGTAGATCTTTTCTCTCCAGCTGTTGTGCATTGCTCCAGATATTTCCAAACTTAGATATTTTGACCAAAGCTCCATTTTTGCTATATATGGAGCCATATCACTCATTTTGCAAAAAAAAAAAACAATTCAAGCAATTTTGGGAGCCTCTCTCTGTAAAAAGTCTTCTCTCTCTAGAAATTTCAGAGCTAAATTTTAGCCTTTCTCTCTAGTTTGCTCTCTCCCTCTTGCCCTTGTGTGCATACAAGAGATATACTTCTAGTTTGCCTAGGCATCCTTCATCAAAGTTGCATATCATTGGGCTGAGGTCCCTTGGAACCTATTTTTGGGCTGTTGCAAGGTCATTTGAGCCAAGAAAGTGGTTGTTCTTATGCTGTGTTTCAAGAGGTAAAAGTCTAAACTTGTAAGCTTGTTTTGCACACTTGCTTCACCATCCTTTTTCCATTGTTTTGGACTATTTTTGAGCTGGTTTTCAACTGAAAAAAAACTCTATTTTTCAGTCCTTAAAATGGTGGTTTAAGCCTTGTTTGGCTAGGGGGTGTTTCCTCTCTTTTGCTCTTTGGCTTGTGAAGCCTTTTGAGCCAACTTCCAAAGCTTTTGAAATTATCTTGTTTTGGCCTTTTAACCACTGAATTCCAGAGAAATTTCAATGGTAGAAACCATATTTTGAGGTCTAAAGTAGGAGGGGGTGGCCTCCCCTCCTTGCTTCTTGGTTGCATGCCTTATTGGCCTAATTATTGAGCATGTTTTTCTAGCATGTGTTGGCTTGTTCTTAGCTTATTTTTGAGCTTATTTCAGCATGGCATAACTCTGTTTTGGCTTGGTTGAGTCACCTCTTACATGCTTTTTACACTTGTAGTGTAATCTTGCCATTTAGCCTTACATGCTTGCTACTTTGGCTCATCATTCTAGCTTATTTTGGCTATGCTCCCACATGCTTTTACTCTTGTTTTAGCAGCTTAAACTCTGTTTTTTGCTGGCTTGGCCACTTCTTGCTTGCATTTTGTACTTGTAGTGCAAATCGTGCTTACAAGCTTAACATGCTTGATGTCGTAGCCTATTGTTTTAGCATGTATTGGCTCCATTCCAGCACATTTTTTATAATGTTTTGACATGCTTTAGGACTGTTTTGAGTGGTCTTGGTCATATGAGCCATGCTTTGTATAGCTATAGTGCAAGTGCCTTCACTAGTCATGAGTTTTGAGGCACTTACCATGATATATTTGTGATGTGTGCATGATATGGCATCATTTGGTATGTAATTTTAGAGCTTATATCTTTACCATACTTCCACTTAAATCACTCTTTCAATGCTTTTGAGAAGTTGAACTTTATGCCTTGCTTATAGGCCAACATGTGTGCATGCTTTTCTTGCTTTTTGAGCTTCCATTTCAGCATGTTTAGGCCACTGTTTTGGCATGTTTAACCTCTGTCCAGGATTGGTTTGGTCATTTAGGCTTAGTATTGTATGCCTATAGTGTTATGCTCTTTGCTAGCTTCAATGCTTTCGACTCCGAGTATGCTTTGCATGCATCATTTTCATGCTTTGATGTCATTTAGCATGCTATTTCAGTGCTGAAATATGTGCCATTGCATCCCATTATTACACTCTCTTATTCGCTTTGAAAGTAATCTTAAGCCCCTTGTCGGCTTGAACATGGAATTGAGGCTCATGCCTAATGGTTTTAGCCTTCTCTTGAGGGTTTCTAATAACCAACGGCATGAAGCTTCTTCCATGCTCAAGGTGCTTGTGGCTTAGATCCTCTTTCAAAATTAGAGGACTCTCACTTTTGGACTTAACCGGTTAAAAGACTTATCGATAATCTAAAATGAGTAAACAAAATGAATTGAAGTAAAACATGCCAAGATAACATGTTTGTGTTGCATTGCATGTGTTTGGATCGGACGTTAATCCAAACACGAGGAATGTGGCATGTTTCATACTCAAAGTGATGAAACGTGTTACGTTTCTCAGTCGCCGACACCCTTGATCATGCATGATAGGGTGGAGGCTCTTCAAGTCTTGTTTGTGCACTCACTAACATTGTGCAAGCTTGGCTCTTTGGCCATCGTGCATTGAGATGCGTGATTGGTGGCTTGAGAGTCGAGTACTACACTCCTTTGAGCTTGAGAAATGATAAGGAGAGTAGTTGTGCACACATTTCCTTGTAAATGCATTGTTGTTCCTTTGTTGATCTCTGTTGCAGCAAAGTTGGGATTCTGGAAAGGGAAGTGGCCAACCGGCCACTTTACTAGCCTGCCGACCAGTTTAAGTAGCCTGCCGGCCATTTGAAGCAAATTTGTCCAGAATGCTCCTATTTTGGGGCAGAGGCAACCTGAAAATGTGTTCGATGCTCCGAGGTCACCGCGAGTGCAAATAGAGACAACTTATGGCAGCGTAGTGCATTCCCGGGCGAAGCAAACCGACCATGCATCTCTCCCTCGCCCTCGAGGCCATTTAACTGCTTTACTTAGTTGGTTCATTTGCCAGTTTTTGTAATTAATTAGTTAATGTGTTAGCTAATTTAGTTCATTATTATAATTTCTTAATTAGCTTAGCATAGCTAGTTTTCAATTCGGTTTGTAATTAATTAGCTTAGCATAGTTAATTAATTGGTTTGTACTAATTAGCTTAGCTTTGTATAGCTTAGCTTATTGTTCGGACCCTTCATCGAGAGGGCAAATGTTGTAATAAGTGTGCGTGTGTGTGTGAATGTCTTCCAACCCCACGTCTTTCTCCCTTTTATTTACCAGCTTTTGATGGTTAGTTTTAAGGCATGTTTCAATTAGCATACTTATGCTTTGCATGCATGCATCATTCATTCGTATTGCATGCACCGAGCTCGGCGCATCATACAAACTGCATTGTCTTTCAATACCTATTTGAATACATGATTATCAAGTATTGCATTCATATGCCATCTTAAAGAGCCGAGCCTTTTAGTTACATCTTTGCATGTGTTGCATTAGGCATTGATAACATAGTTAGGAGCATGCATTGTTTTCTAACTAGCTTTTGTTTTGGCTCGGAGTACACTGTAAGTGTTTATGCTTTAGCATCCTTGTATGCGTGTAAGTGTTGCCATGACAGCATGCTTGCCATGAGGCTATTTGCTTAACTACTATAACTGTATGAATGCCTGTGGGTGAAGGCTTCAATGCTTGAATTGGAACAATTCATCAAAATGTGAGTTTTAAGCCCACTTGAAGTGGCAAATCATCATGTTTTAAGCCCACCTTGTTTGGTGGCAAATCCGCGCTTTAGCCTACTTACGAGTAGCAATTCCAAACCATTTTCGAAAAAACACAAGCATGAGATGTTTTGTTCCAAATTGAGTGATTTAGTCTATACTTGAGTGTTATGCGCATCACATAGTAAAGGCCGATCTTTGATCGGGCGAGCGAGGGTGCTCATTTCAGGACCTTCCCCTCTCGTACCCAAGTTCCCGAGCCGAGGCAACTTTGGTGATAATGGACACGTGGCCTTAGGCACGAGTCAGGGTTTCCTAAATTTCCCAAAACAAAATATTTAGGTGGCGACTCTGAAATCTGGCAAAGCAGTCCATGTTTAGCGCTTTTTGATTAAAATCGATTTTCCAAAACGATTTGCCGAATTTGGATTCTTTCGTGATTTATTAGTCTCACATTGCATTTTGTGAGATTAGATTCAGAACCGTGACAGGAGTCCGAACTGTAGTACCTAGAACCCAATTCGCACCCTCGCGCGCGGAGCGAGTTCAGGCGGTCTACAGCTGTTGTTTTGTACTGCTGTTGCTGCTAGTGGAACTAGTGCTGGTTTGTTGTTTTTTTATGTTTATTTCTTCCTTTGGTTGCTTTGGTTGGTTTCTTACCAATCTTGGGTGCCCTGCTTTATTGTTGTTAGTTTGGCATGGTTATTGCTTTTCTTCATCAATATAGCTTCTTTTTTTGCTGGAAAAAAAAAAAAAGAAAAAGATCCCATACCACCCCTATTACCAAACTCAGTCCTCCCATTGAAATCACCACGAGTATAGCCTCTGCTGCTTCCATAGTTTCCACATCCTCGGTTCCCCTCATTCCTGAATCCATATCCTCATTTCTACTGAAAACCACACCCTATTCAGCAGAGAAAGAACAGTTGTAGTTATAGAGAAGAAAGTTGGAATAGGAGGGCAAAAGATCTGTGCAGACCTGCATCTGCAATCTGCCATAGGCTGTAGACTAGAGAAAACTAGGATAGCAACCAACTTTTCTATGCAGGTCTTAACCTAGAACCAACCTGGATACACCTCAAAACAGCACATAGCTAGCCAATGAGACTTCAATACCCTGGATATGGAGAAAAGGAGACCAAAACAAAAAGGGCAGATCAACCTGCAACTTCAACCCTCACAGCAAGCAGCAACAAATCTACAGAGACTTTTAGAGCTCACTTCACTTAACCCACAACTCACAAAATACACTCTACCTAATTTGAAGCTTCACTAACTGAACCCACAACTCACAAAATACAAGTTTGTTAGACAAGTTGTTGATAGTTAGACAGTTATTATTAAAATGTCTATATAAACAATAATGTAGCTACAATACAAGTATTGAATAAAGAATTGAGGGGTTCATCTTTTCTTCATGTGATCAAACATCCAAATGCAAAAACATACCCACAGCCATTTCAAAATCAATCAAACAAATTCAAAGCGAAAAGCATATAAAGCATTTCCAAACTAAAATTAATCAAGTTTCTGTCAATGATCTGGTACATAACCTGCATCAGGTTAGAAGATGCCTGGGTTAGTAGGCTTACAGCAGCAGCTTTAGTGGTCTGGTACATAAATCTATTGGGATGGTCTGATTCTTATTCTATTCTGTTCTAGCTTTTTGGTGAGCAGCTGCTGCTTTGTGTCATTAATCCTGGTTATTGCCTTGGTTCTGGCCCTGGTGAGTAGCAATAGCAGTATTGGGTTTGGTTGGAGAGCTCCTAAGAAAGGTATTACTGCTGCATAGTTGCCTACTACTGTGTGTACAAAGGTGTCACACAGGGGAGGTTAACTGTTGGCTGCTGTTTTGTACTGCTGTTGCTGCTAGTGGAACTAGTGCTGGTTTGTTGTTTTTTTTATGTTTATTTCTTCCTTTGGTTGCTTTGGTTGGTTTCTTACCAATCTTGGGCGCCCTACTTTATTGTTGTTAGTTTGGCATGGTTATTGCTTTTCTTCATCAATATAGCTTCTTTTTTTTGCTGAAAAAAAAAAAAGGGGCCCCATACCACCCCTATTACCAAACTCAGTCCTCTCATTGAAATCACCACAAGCATAGCCTCTGCTGCTTCCATAGTTTCCACATCCTCGATTCCCCTCATTCCTGAATCCATATCCTCTTTCTGCTGAAAACTACACCCTGTTCAGCAGAGAAAGAACAGTTGTAGTTATAGAGAAGAAAGTTGGACTAGGAGGGTAGAAGATCTGCACAGACCTGCATTTGCAATCTTCCATAGGCTGTAGACTAGAGAAAAGTAGGATAGCAGCCAACTTTTCTATGCAGGCCTCAACCTAGAACCAACTTGGATACACCTCAAAACAACACATAGCTAGCCAATGAGACTTCAATACCCTGGATATGGAGAAAAGGAGACCATAACAAAGAGGGCAGATCAACCTACAACTTCAACCCTCACAGCAAGCAACAACAAATCTACAGAGACTTTTAGAGCTCACTTCACTCAACCCACAACTCACAAAATACACTCTACCTAATTTGAAGCCACACCAACTGAACCCACCATCCCTAAGCAAAGTACCAGCTTATTCAAATTTTGTGGTCGAAATTTCGTCAAACTATATTAGTTTAGTTATTTATTTATTATATGTATTTTTATTTGATTTGAATATTGCTTTGCTGTTTATTAGAACTATATTTGTTTTATGAAAATTCATGTATATTATGATTCTCTTTCTTTATTGCATTCTTGTTTTTTTTACTCTAATCATATGATCTTCTCATTATACATAACCATTTATAGGCAATTTTATATTTTTGCCTACTTATGAAAGTTAAGGCAATGGAATTGATGCCTATAAGACACTTTTAAAATATTCATTACAGTTATCACAAAATGTCTCAAACCTTAATATAGCCTTGGTGTAGCATTGCCTACGACTAAAATTCATAAAGGTCATGTTCGAAGACCTATATATTTATGTATCATAGTTTATTAAGAAATCCCTATTTTCACTATTTAGATGCACTTCTATTTGTGTGAAATTTCTCCACCTTTCTGATCTAAGCAACTATATGTATTACTTGGCCATATTAGGAAAACAGTTACTTCGCGATTAATAATGGAGAAAGATTGGGTACATCTTAATAGGTAATGAAAATTATATTTGGAACCTATTGTGCTTAAAATATTCATTCTCAAATGTTTTGATAAATTTGGACTTTGAATGGTAAAATAGAACTACAAATGAATACATGAAAGCAGCATGGAATTTTGTGGACATGGTTAAAAAGAATGCAGGGTATCCAGAGAAGATCATATGTCCTTGCAAAGATTGTTGAAACTTAAGTCACCATTGTATTGAGGTTATGTATGAGCATTTGGTCATAAAGGGAATGGATGAAACTTATACAAATTGGTTTCATCATGGAGAACAACCAAATGTCAGTGATAAACCTGATATGAAAATGTTAGGCTCATACAATTTATTTAAAGTTGCATGTGCGTGAGATGACAATTATGAAAAATCTATTGACGAAAGTGGGGATGAGGATTTTTGCAAATTGCTGGAAGATGCAAAAACTCCATTATATTTAGGTTGTGAAAAATACACAACGTTGTCAGCAATTGTAGCTCTTTACAAGCTCAAAGCTGTAAATGAATGGTCTGATAACAGTTTTAATAAACTTCGGAGATATTACATGATATGTTACCAATGGGAAACATCATTCTGAAGTCTGTATACTCTGTGAAAAAAAATTTCAAAGCATTTGATTTAGGGTATGAGAAGATTCATGCTTGTGTGAATGATTATTGTTTGTTTAGAAATGAGAATGCTGAAATGGAGAGTTATCCAAAATGTGATTTTTCACGATGGAAGGTCGATCAACGCGCCAATAAAATTGAAAAAGGTGTTCCTGCTAAAGTGCTAAGATATTTTCCTATAATCCCAAGGTTTAGGAGGATGTTTAGGTCATCACAAATGGCTAAAGATTTAAGGTGGCATTCTGCTCATAAAAGTGAAGATAGCAAGATGCAACACCTAGTTGATTCTTGCTCATGGGACTTGGTTAATAATAAATGGCCACTCTTTTCATCAGATCCTCGCAATCTTAGACTAGGTCTAGCTGCTGATGGTTTCAATCCATTTCGTAATTTGAGTTCTACGTACAGTTGTTGGCCCATGATGCTAATTGCATATAACTTCCCACCATGGTTATGTATGAAAAGAGAAAATGTTATGTTGACATTATTGATTCCAGGAAAAAAGCAACCAGGTAATGACATTGATGTATATTTACAACCGCTTATAGAAGACCTGTAAGAGTTGTGGAATAATGGGGTGAATATTTATGATGCTTTCACAAAAACTGTTTTCAATTTGAGGGCAATTTTATTATGGACAATAAATGACTTTCCAGCATATGAAAATCTCTCTGGGTGTACTACGAAGAGTAGAATAGCATGTCCTATATGTGGCAACAATACATATTCACAGTGGCTACCATTTAGTAAGAAGTTTGCATACATGGGCCACAGGTGCTTCCTTCCGCCATCTCACCCTTTTCGAAAGAAAAAAACTTGGTTTGATAGTAAGGAAGAAAAGAGAAGAAATCCAAAAATCATGACTGACAACAACATTTAGGTTTCTATTAAAGACATGAAGAATGATTATGGAAGAAGTGGAAAGAAGAAGCGAAAGCGAGATAATGAACCTATTCAAACATGGGAAAAGAGGTCATTTTTTTTTTAATTACCTTATTGGAAGGTAATTGTTATTAACTATTTTGATATATCTTATTTATTTATTTATTTATTTATTTTAGTTTTTGATAGTAGCAAATTTATAAGTGTTTTTATAATGATTTGTCAAGAACTTACATTACGTCATAACTTAGATGTAATCCATATAGAGAAAAATGTTTGTGAGAGCATCATTGGCACCTTGTTGGATATCAATGGAAAATCAAAGGATGGTCTCAATGCTCATAAGGATTTACAAGAAATGGGAATATGACATGACTTGCATCCAGAAGACCATGGGATGAGAACATACCTCCCTGCAGCTGCACATATACCATCAAGGACTGAAAAGAAAATATTTTGCAAGAGGTTATTTGGCCTAAAGTTACCCGCTAGGTATAGCTCAAATATTGGGAATTGTATATCGATGGAGGAATGCAAGATTATAGGCCTCAAATCCCACGATTGTCATGTTCTGATGCAACAATTGTTGCCTGTAGCTTTGAAAGGATTAATGCCGAAAAGACCAAGAAATGCCATACTTCGGTTGTGTTCATTCTTCAACCGAATATGTCAATGAGTCCTTGCTAGAGAACAACTAGCTGCCCTCGAAGAAGAAGTCATTGAAACCTTATGCATGTTTGAAAGGTTCTTTCCACCTTCATTCTTTGACATCATCATTCATTTAACGATTCACATAGGATGAAAAGCATGATTATGTGGACCAGTCCAATACCGTTGGATGTATCCCTTTGAAAGGTGAACACCTATTTCATGATTATTAAATATGACTATGTGTTAAGAAGTATCATTTTAATATGATGTTCATTTTTCTTAAGATATATGAAGATACTCAAAGGATATGTTAAAAATCTTGCACGACCTGAAGGCTGTATCGTAGAATGCTATCTTGCAGATAAGTGCATGTTATTTTGCAATAAAAATATGAAGACAACTATTGATGTAGATTATCAAGTAAGCCGCAATCAAGATTTTGATAATGATGTGATTCTTGAAGGTCGTCCAATTTCAGGTGGAACATCAATCACATTGAGTGATGAATTGTTGGAAACTGCACATCGTGCCATGTTGTTCAATATAGCCATAGTGGAACCCTATTTGGAGTGAGTATGATAGAATTTCCAATGCATAATTTACTAGGTACCTGATATCACTTATAAACCACTTACATATTTTGGTTTCAATCAGGTTGCATTTAGAGGACTTAAAGCAATCAAACAGGAGCCTTGGTCTTCAAAAAATAAAAGCTTACTTTTGAAGCAACATGCTGACAATTTCGCAACATGGTTAAAGGAAAAGGTTACATGTTATTTCAAATTAGTTTGTTTAGAAGAATATGATAACATAACATATGAATTTATTCCCTTATTTTTTAACAGATTCAGTTTCATACCCCCATCAACTAATGAGTTAGACAATAATGAGGTGGACAAACTAAAATGGCTTGCATATGGTCCTAGAAAGCATGCAATGTCCTATAATGGATATATAATTAATGGGCAGCGATTCCACACAAAAGAAGCAGAGAAGTCAACTCAAATAAGTGGTGTTTCTATTGAAGCTAGCACCATGTGCAGAGCAAGTGCAAAGGACACTTCACAAGTTGTTGATGTCATTGCATCTTATGGTGTGATCAGAGATATAATTTTATTAGATTACCATACATTTCAACTTCCAATATTCAAGTGTGATTGGGCAAACATTGGACATGGTGTTAGATTTGAAGATGGTATTACACTTGTTAATCTACCCCAAGGTGAGAACCAATATGAGAGGGAGCCTTTTATATTGGCCTCACAAGCAAAACAAGTGTTTTATTCGAGGGAAACTGATTCATCTAATTGGTATGTTTTACTAAAGGAATGCCAAGAGGTTCTTACGAGTTGGAAATGTATGATGAGAATGAAGATGTCTTCCAGGCTACGACACGTTTCATCACTTGATTTGAACATTGATGATGATAATGACGAAGGCAGTTTTGTGAGAGAAGATTATGAGGGCATATTGATGTGATTTGTGTGCTACTCTTGAAAAGATTGTAGTTTTTATCTCAAGTCTTTTTGAGTTTATAATGTTATTTTGAAATTTCTTTTTGAAGCATTAGTTTACATTCTAAATTTGTTTCAGAATTATTTATGGTGGTTTGAAACAAGATAAAAGAGTTTTAACTTATGATGAATGTATAATATTACACTTTACAAGTTTTTATTTAAAGCTTTTTGGGAAATGATGGTATGTACAGGTTTTTTTTGCTTGGTCATTTCTATCACTTTTGTAGCCTTTATGTATTTATAAGGTATACAACTCAATTCTTGTTTCAAGATACTTTCTTTTTTTCAATTCATTTCTCTAACTAAGTTTGGAATTTGATGCTATGTTATTATTTTGTTGAATAGGTTGGCCACCATGGTTGCTAGTTGTAAGGGGAGGTTACGTCCCAGGCAGACATCAAGTGAAGTCTCTCTTGAAGGACCATCGAACCTCTTGCCTCAAGATTCCCTAGAAACAGTTGTATTCTTACAGAGGGTTCACAAAGTCTTAAACGAAAAAAGGTCCCAACCAAATTGGAAACAATTGCAGTGGATGGCGGAAGTCGAATTGAAATAGCGTACAATGACTTGGGTCAACCAATCGGTGATGGATCGGTCAAATTATCCTCCTTCTTAGGAGCTCTTGTTCGAGAGATTGTACCTATAACACTTACTGATTTGAGGAAACTTCCTTCGGGGATAGGAGAAGTCTTATGGAAATCTATTTAGGTATAGTATACCAAACTTAAATATCTTTGCTTTGAACATAAAATAATCATAACATTCATGCTAATACAACTTGCAGGTAAGATTTAAGGTAGATGAAGAGTGGCAAAAAGATCATATATTTATATCAATGGATGATCTTCAGAGGACCTCCAAATCAAGATTAGTCACCAAAATAAGGAAAGCATCAAACGAAGAAGAAAGGCTTAAACTACGACCTGATAACATCAAATCAATTCATGAGTGGAAGGATTTCTTGAAGGAAAAGACAAGTGAAGAGTTTAAGGTAAGAAACTTCTAAAGTTGTCAATACTATTTTATAAAGGCAACATATGATAAAGACAAATTCTATTGTTATCAACACTATTTTATAAAGGCAAATTGTATTCGTATCAATACTATTATGGAACTCCTATACTTGTGCATAATCAGAATGTAGACAATTGCATAGATGAAAAAGTTAACAAAGTGCCACTTTGTTAAAAGGAGAAAATTTGAAAAACAGATATTATAGTTGTTCTAATTATGCATCAGGCTATTAGAAAATTCCATTATGGGTTTTGATTTTTCATTTCATTGTTTGGGTGCTTCCTATTTTGGGGATACCCTAGTAACTAAGGATCTGTGTTTTTGTACATGCAAGGTTAAAGTTGTTATTCAATTTCAGCGTATCATCCTTTTGGGTGCTATGTTTCTCCACCTTTTTGTCCTGTTTTGTTGCAAGGGGATCACTAATCATCATTGTTGATTGATCTTTGTTAGGGAGCATGCTGCTATTCCATTAAACATGATTGTCTATTTTACTATAATGTTGTATCAATTTCAATAAAATAGAATGTTTTCGTTGACCCAAAAAAAAAAAAAAAAAAAAAAAAAAAAAAAAAAAAGAAAAAAACTGAAATTGATTAATTGCTTTAGGCTAAAAGTGAGAAGTTCAAAACAATTAGAAGGAAACAACTCCCACATACATGTAGTCGCAAGGGATATACACGGTTGACTGAGGACATGGTAACATCAAATTTTATTATAAATTTTATTTAGTTCTGTTTGTATTTTTTCTATAGTATGAATCTTTTTTTCCCCCCTAGAAAAACAAGGGTGCAACCTCCTCATCTCTATCTAGAGTTTCTGTCTGGATTCAGGCACATACCAAAAAGAGTGGTGAACCCATAAACACAACTGTTGCTGAAACTATTATAAGAACATTTCTCTATTCAATAATTTTTTTTTTTTTTTATAATATATCTTGATATTCATATTGGTCATCCTTATCTACTCAGAAATAATAATAATATTATTATTTTTTCAGGATAAATTGAAACAAGTTGAACTTGACAATCCAGTATCATCATCTGTTCTTAAGGTAAAACAAGATGCTCTTTCAAAAATACTTGGTCGTGAGAATCGCGAGCAAATAAGAGGGCTTGGCAAAGGAGTTACTCTTACTAAATTATGTGTACTCTCGCAAAGGAATAGTTTTAAAACTCAAGAAAAAGAAGAAGCTATTCAATTGAAAGAAAGAGTGGCACATTTGGAGAGCGTAGTTAGTCATCTAATAAGAAATGAGGCAAGTAGTTTTACGCATTTATTAAATTTACTTATATAGGTTTCAAACTTTTTAACATAATTACATTATTGTCTTTCATTTTTTGGTGTCAGAATCAAGCAAGCGAGGAAGGATCAACAAGACCTATAGTTTCTCCCTCGGTAAAAAATATTATTTACATTCCATTTTACATGAAAGTAGTGTGCGCACATGCACACACACATACATTTCCATTCTATGAGTATATTTATATGTAAAGATCAACTTTAGAATACCACTTAAGTATCCATCTAACACTAATAGTAATGAGTTAAAGAAAAATGCAAATGCAATGACATATACAAGGAATTGTAACTTTGAAAGTAGAAGAGATGCTTTTGAGACGAAGCTAAGTAAAATATATGTGCTACAACAATGCTTTCCTGATTGATTTGCTAGGGAAAAATTTTGAAGAATTCAAGAGGAAAAACATAAGAAAGTTTAAATAGTAATCACCAAATTTGAGGGTTTCCATATTAACATAGTGTATATATATAGAGAAAGAGGGGAGCTAACAACCATATACGAGTGAAAATTTCTCTTGTTTGTCATTGCCATGTTACTAAAATGTCAGAACACTAACACCCCCAACAAGAAATGCAAGTTGCTGGATTGGATGGGGTCAGGGGAAGTAGTTGCTAAAGGGCGTTGGTCTTCAAGTGATCCAAAACAACTTGTCCATCACATTCCTATTGGACCTAATGCCATGAGAGTATGGGTAGATCTCGCAAGAGAAGCTAGAGCATATTTATGGAGGCCTACTGCTGACATGACTTACATCTAAGACGCTGTGGGTACTACAGTTGCATGGCAAGCTGACAAAGTTGTTATGGGGCAGTGATCACTTCTACAAGTTGGTAATTTTTTAAAAGATTAAAAATATTACTCTTCATGAACAATTTAAATCTTATTATATTTGTTTTTATTTATTCCACCTGGAGAAATGTATCTGTAGAGAATGTAGAAATGTTTTTTTTTTTTTTATGAATAGAGGGGTCGGATCTAAACCGAAATCCTTATAATGCAATAGAAGTATACTTTATTAAGAGATAAGACAATACAAAGAGAAGAGTAAGGAATGCTTGACATTACGAAAGAAATAACACTTTTTTAAGCTATAGGATATTACAAAAAGAAGAGTAAGTTAAAGCCCAAATACCTCAAGAAGTCAATCAACAGTGTGAATTAGTTAGCAAGACTCCACAAAAACTTCTAATGAAACAACATACTACCTATCATGAAAACATTAATATTGCCATTATAAGATCCAATCTAACTTGAATAGCTTTGTAGTTTTCGTGCCTCGTACTCCCACATTTCAAGACTAGCAATCATCAATGCTGAAAAATAATCCCTCTTGTGTTGCCTTCACCAAAAAGTTGCTCAAACTTTTACCATCTCCTTAAGTTCATAACAATCACATCTATGTCTAATTGAAAATGGGGTAATTCCTTGATAACCAAATAATTGACAAAACTGCATAAAATTAAGATTTTCAAATACTTTTTATCACATCATCATATCCATTACAAGCCACCATGTTGACAACTCTTAAAAATTATTGGACGAATTTGTGACACCCCACCATTTTAGAATATTTAAGAAATTTTCCATCTTCTATCACAGAATAGCAATAACTAAGTACATGTTTGAACCTTTTGCAAAAAACTAAATAGAAAAATATATAAACATGCACTCAAACATAAAGCTTGCGTATACTATTAAATCTGTAGCAGGTGAGAAATTCTACTAGTTCAGGGAGAAGTTGAAGGCATCTGCGTTGGGTTTTGCTCAGGGTTGTAGGAGATGAATGATTTGTACCTAGCATTTGATTTGGTTGCTGCTGCTAGTGGATTGGGTGTTCTTTTTACCTAGCATCTGATTTGGTTGCTGCTAGTGGATTGCGTTGCGTCTGATTTGGTTGCTATGGCTGCTTGTTTTTGTTCCTAGTGCCTTTTAATTTGCTGTTTGTTTTGTTGCTGTTGGTGCTTCTTGATTTGGTTGCTTGTTCAGTTAGTTGGTTTGCTTCTGTTGGGCCAAGTTCTTTTTTTTTTTTTTTTTTTTTTTTTTTTTTTTTTTGTTAGTTCCTCACCAACTTTTTGGCTTGAGCTAGCACATGATTAGGTGTTCTTCTTAGTGCCAACCTAGTTGGGATTAAGAAGTAATGCTATGATGCTTTTTGCTCTCGCCTCCCTTTATTGATGTATTGTCATAGTTTCTATATTTTGATTTCATCAATAAAGTTCCTTTTTTTGCTGATCAAAAAATAAATAAATAAAAACATTCATTTTTTTTATAAAAAAAAAAATTCTTAATGGCAATTCTCCTTTGCATTTACTGTGTCACTTTGTATTTCCTTACATGCTTTTGAAAAGAAAAGAGAGTAGAGATATAAGCATTAGGTATAAATACTTTGTTTATTGATATAATTTTATTTTTATTTTTCCTTTTTAATGATATACACTATTGTTAAACTGATTATACTTACTGTGACGCGTTGATTATTGTTTTACAGTTATTAGGTTTGGAAAGAAGATGGAACCAATAGAAGTCAGCTTCGAAGTTTGAGGGTGTAGAAAAAGGAATTTGAATGTGTTATTGTTTGTACATACCGACATTATGACTTTAAGTTTTTGTTTTTATTTTTCTGAACATAGTGAGAGATTGTGTTTTGGTACTTTATTAAGACAATGTTATGACGATTTTATTATTTCTTGAAATTTGTGGTGATGAGTTATTTTTCAATGATGATATTGTTTTGTATGTGATGGATGAAAATGTGTTTGTTGCATTTACAGGATTTAGGTTTTCAATATTGGTGTTGGAATTGATTTTTATTATATTTATAAATACTATATGATAGCATTTAAAATTGTTATCATAATGAGGTGTTTCTAGCATTTAAAAAATGTTATCATGCTTTATTATAATATTCTTAGTTAGTTATGATATGGTAAATTGTAACATTACTAGATTGCTATAAAAACAATTTCATAGCATTAACAAAATGTTATCATTTGGTATTTTTAGTAACTTTTAACTATTTCATAGCATTCAAAAATTGTTATAATATATTTACGATAGCGTTCAATGATAACATTCGATAAATGTTATTAAAAATGATGCAATTTTAATAACATGGGCAAACATAGCATTCCAACGAATGCTATTGCTTACTTTTGATAGCATTCATCGAATGCTATAAAATGTGTTTTTTTTTTTTGTAGTGTCTCGGGTGGTAACACATGCGTCTGAAGATGATATGTCGTCGGATCAAAGGCTTGAATCCTGGGTGGTAATAGCACTGGCTCAGGCTCAACGTCCATCTCTGGAGACAATTGGGCTGAGATCTCTAGGGAAGCTCCGTCATGAGGTATGTCATTCGTCATCTGGAAAGAAGATAAGAAAATGGTTGAAAATGAGAAAAATATATGGAAAATGCCAAAAGTCAACCCTAGGAGAGAGAAAGGGGAAGAAAAAGACAAATCCCAGAAAAAGGCACCAAACCCAAGAAGAACTCGAGGGGAACAAGCCTCAAGTGGTGAAACTCCAAGAAAAAACACCAACATCAAATTTCAATCTGTTCAAAACGGAGTAAACTAAGAGGCTTTAACGAAGAAAATGTGCATAGGGTGTTGGAAAATGCGTATAAAGCTCGGATCTAGAGAGAAAAAGTGTCTAGAGAGAGAAAGGGAGGATTTTTGGCTTTGGAGGATTAAGGAAATGAAGTATGGGTGAGTGTATATAAAGACCAAAATGGGCCCGATCTGCCATCGGTGGCCGCCCGGCCACCACTGGTGGCTGACAATCTTCAATGGTGGCCGACAGGTGGCCGGCACCATCCTCTGGCGGCCATCCACTGCCCAGTGCTCCTACATTGAATCTTGATGTTGTTTTTGTCCCTGTTTCCCGAGAGGTGCAAGGAAAGGTCACCGATGAGTTCAAATTCTCTTTGTGAAAGCTCGAAACCATGTTTTCAGTGATCGTCGTTCGTCACTTGTTGAACGAGGTGTATCCTTTTTGCATATCACAACTTTTCTGAGAGGTAAATCGGAAAGTTGCTACTTAATTTGTTTCGAAGAATACGCTTTCATTCTTGCATAAACTATGCATCTCTTCATTACATATGTAGAACGTGCATTTCACATATGCGTATTTTAATCGTGCATAGAATATGCATTTTGTACTTTGCATAGAACATGCTGTTAATCGTGCATAGAATATGCATTTTGTACTTTGCATAGACCATGCTGTCAATCATGCATAGGACATGCATTCGGTACTTGGTGTTAAATATGCCTTCATGTAGCATTTTGCCTCGATTGTTTTCTTTACATAGAACATGCATTCTTACTGTATCGCATTTGTTAAGTTTTATACAGGCACGATATTGTATGTACAGTTCATTCGAGAAAGCAGACGATATTGTACGTATGGTTCACTCAGAGGAGTTCTAGGTAAGATCATTTGTGCCCTTCGAAATGGATTTATTCACTTTCTCCTCTCGCGTGAGATGCATTTGGACATATTCACTTTCTCCTCTCGCGTGAGACACATTTGGACGTTTTCACTTTCTCCTCTCGCATGAGACGCGTTTGGACGTTTTTACCTTATCCTTCGCGTGAGACGCACTTGGATTTATTCATTTTCTCCTCCTGCGTGAGACGCGTTTGGACGAATTCACTTTCTCCTCTCGTGTGAGACGCATTTGGACATATTCATTTCTTCTTCTTGCGTGAGACACATTTGGACGTTTTCACCTTATCCCCTCGCGTGAGACGCGTTTACACGTGTTCACTTTCTCCTCTCGTGTGAGAGGCGTTTGGACGTATTCACTTTCTTCTCTCGCATGAGACACGTTTGGACGTATTCACTTTCTCCTCTCGCGTGAGACGCGTTTGGACGTATTCACATTCTCCTTTCGTGTGAGACGCGTTTGGACGTTTTCACTTTCTCCTCTCGCGTGAGATGCGTTTGGACGTTTTCACCTTATCCCCTCACGTGAGACGCGTTTGGACGTTTTCACTTTCTTCTCTTGCGTGAGACGTGTTTGGCTGTATTCACCTTCTCCTCTCGCGTGAGACGCATTTTCACGTGTTCACTTTCTCCTCTCGCGTGAGACGTGTTTGGACGTATTCACTTTCTCTTCTCGCGTGAGACGCGTTTGGACGTATTCACTTTCTCCTCTCGCGTGGGACGCGTTTGGACATTTTCACTTTCTTCTCCCGCGTGAGACGCGTTTGGACGTATTCACTTTCTCCTCCCGCGTGAGACGCGTTTGGACGTTTTCACTTTCTCCTCTCGAGTGAGACATGTTTGGATGTTTTCACTTTCTCCTCTCGCGTGAGACACGTTTGGACGTATTCACGTTCTCCTCTCGTGTGAGATGCATTTGGACGATTTCATTTTCTCTTCTCACGTGAGATGCGATTGGACGTTTTCAGTTTCTCCTCTCACGTGAGACGTGCTTGGACATATTCACTTTCTCCTCTCGCATGAGACGTGTTTGGACGTTTTCACTTTGTTCTCTCGCGTGAGACGCGCTTAGACGTATTCACTTTCTCCTCTCGTGTGAGATGCGTTTGGACGATTTCACATTCTCCTCTCGCGTGAGACGCGTTTGGACATATTCACTTTCTTTTCTCGCATAAGACCCATTTGGATGTATTCATTTTCTTTTCTCGCGTGAGACGCGTTTGGACGTTTTCACTTTCTCCGCTCGCGTGAGATGCACTTAGACGTATTCGCTTTCTCCTCTCGCGTGAGATGCGTTTGGACGTATTCATTTTCTCTTCTCACGTGAGACGCGTTTGGATGTTTTCACCTTATCCCCTCACGTGAGATGCGCTTGGACATATTCCCTTTTTCTTCTCGCGTGAGACGCATTTGGACGATTTCACTTTCTCCTCTCGCGTGAGATGCATTTGGACGATTTCACTTTCTCCTCTCGCGTGAGACGCGTTTGGACATATTCACTTTATCCTCTCGCGTGAGACGTGTTTGGATTTGTCCATCTTTCTCCTATCGCACGAGATGCGTTAGGATCATTTGCTTTGGTTAAAAAATATTCAAGCGCACCCAATGTTTACATCGCTTTCCCCCCTCACGCGTGCAACGCGTTAGGATCTTGGTTGAAACCTTGGGTAAGCCCGACGATTGTGTTGCATTTCACCTTTCCCGCGCGTCGTGTAGTTAAGCTTGCATAATTTTCTTACATCCTTTCTGCATGAAATGGGGTTTGGCTCATGATTTTCACGCATGGCGTGTTCGTTTACTTATTTCTTTTCATGTTTGGGATGTTGTACCTTGTTTCAGTTTGTTCGATTGTGGCATTTTCATGGCATTGTATTTGCATTTAAATGTTTCATTATGGCCTTATTGCATGATCATAAGTTATGTTCTTACGTCGTGCATATCACTTGCATCTTGCCCTAGAATTACGTTGGTTTGATTCTTTGCAAAGAGATTCGTAGGCAGCCTGCGGAAGCAACCATTTGTTTTCTATCTTTGTTTGTTTGTCCGAGTCTTCAGCCTTGTCAAAAATAGGTTGTCTCTGGGCTTTGACATTCACCCCCGTCATTTCATGACTTCCGAGTTCTGTCAAAGAGGGGCAACTGTAGACACCCCATTTTTTACGGACCTCAAGACTTAGACGTCATCGCTTGTGCACTCGATCATTATGATTGCATTTGTTCGCTTTGAGTGGTCGAAGTCCTCGATGGAACACCCTGTCTTTGAGCCTTTAAATCTTGTCCATTTTGTGCTTTGTTTTGGACCAGAACCCTGTTGTTTCAAGCTTGGAACTTGTGGTGACCTGTCAGCCATCACCATAGGCTATTGGCCATGGCTCATGGTTGTCAGCCATTAGTGTGGCCAGTCAGCCACCAGTGTCTTTTTCCAGATATTTGTTGACAGTTGTGACAGTTGTTTGCACATTGAGCTACATCTCCCTACACATGTATGGTAGGATGTTCCTAAGCTCAAGGCTTGTTTTTCTATATATAGGGGGTTCCTCCCCCATTTTTGAGGGTTAGCAATTTTGGAACAAAATTCTCTCTCTTTCTCTATATTTCTCTCTCTCTCTCTCTCTCTAGCAATTTTGTGCATAGTTGCTTGGATACACTCCACTTTTGTCTATCAATCCTTAACAAGAGTTGCTAGTCTTTGGGTTGAGGTAGCTTGGGACTTATTTTGAGCTCTAGGAGGAGGTTTTGGCTTGGATTGTTCGCCAAATTGTGTCTTTCCTTCAAGAGGTATAACACTCTCCTTTTATACTTGTTTTGCACACTTGCTTTGCTACCTTTTTCAACTATTTTGGGGCTGGTTTTGAGCTGTCAAAAACTCTATTTTTGTGGCCTAAAGGTGGTGGTTTAAGGCCATTTTCAATTAAAGGGTGGTTCACCCTTCTTACTTCCTAGTTTGTAATGCTTTTATACCTTTATTCACCACTTTCAAACCACCTTTTTTGGGCCTTTTAACCACTGAATTTCAGAGATTTTTCAGTGGTGAAAAACTCTTTTTGAAGTCCAAAATTGGAGGGGTTAGCCTTCCCTCCTTGTGTCTTGTTTGCATGCCTAATTAGCCCCATGTATTAGCTTAATGTTTTAGCTTTTTGTGGCTCAAGTCCAGCATGTTTTGAACTCTATTTTGAGCTATTTTGCCACTGTTTTGGCTGTTTGGTACTTTTGAGTCTTGTATTGCATTGTTGTATCGTAAGTCCTTTCACTAGCTTGGTGTTTTAAGGCTTTAACCACCATTAGTTTGAGTTGATTGCATGTTTTAGTGCTTTTTCTCACCTAATTTCAGCACTTATAATCTCTGCAATCTCCGTCATTTCTTCACTTTTTCATTTGCTTTGAGGGTTGTTTCAACCTGAGGGTTGTTTAAGCTTGAGATTAAGGCTCATGCTTAATGGTTTAATCCTCCTTTGAGGGTTCATTACCAACAGCATGAAGTTTCTCTCATGCCTTAAACTATCCCTTGGTTGACACTTTTTTCATCTTAGGAGACACTCACCAATGGACAAATTGATCAATGAATGGTTCGATAGCTAAAATGTGTAAACAAAATTGACAAGTAAAAGAGGCAAGATAAGCATTCTTTTGTATTGCATTGTATGCGTTCAAATCGGACGTTAATTTGAACATAAGAAAAATGGGACATTTCATATTCAAAAGTGATGAAATGTGCCATTTTCTTAGGTCACCATTGCCCTTGATCATGCATGATAGGGTGATGGTCATTGGAGTCTTGTTTTTGCATTTATTAAACTTGCACAATTGGTTTCACAAGCCATCATGCAATGAATTTGCTTGATTGATGGTTTATGAACCAAATTTTGTCCCTCCTTTGATTTCCCCATGAAAATGAAATGCAAAGTGTGCAAACAACCCTTGAGAAATACATTGTTTTGCTCTGTTTGCTCTCTGATGCAACATGGAAGTCCAAGTTATCAGTGGCCAACAGCCACCACCAGTAGCCGACCGGCCACCATTGGTAGTCGACCGGCCCCTTGTCTGCCATCAGTAAAATTTGCACAATGTGTTGGTAAGGTAGAGCAGAGGTATTCTGGAAGTGAGTAGCATTGTCAGTGTTCAAATGTGCAAACAGAGGCTTGCAACAGCAAAATAGTGGCTTTTCAGGTGGAAATCGAGCACGTGATGAGCCTCCCTTACATTCCAAACTTATTTAACGTTTAAATATCTAGTTTAAATACGTGTTGTAATGAATTAGTTGTAGCTAATTAAGTGTTATAAATAATTAATTAGTTTAACTAGTTGTTCGATTTCGATTTGTAATAATTAGTTAGCTAGTATAGCTAGTTAATTAGTTTCAAGTTTTGTATTAGTTAGCTTAATTAGCGTAGCTATTTGGTTAGCTTATTCATTCAGACCCTCCTTCACGAGGGCGTAATGTTGTAATAAGTGTGTGTGCATGTGTGTATGTTTTTCCAACCCCACATCTTTCTCCCTTTTATTTATCCGCTTTTGATGGTTAGATTACGAGCATCATGTTTCAAATTAGCATACCTTATGCTTGCATCCATTCATTCGTATTGCGTGCACCAAGGCTTGGCGCATCATTCAAACTGCATTGTCATTTCAATACTTCTTTAAATACGTATTTAACCGCATGTTCTTCAAATTGCTTCATATGCCATATTAGTAGCCGAGCCTATTAATTGCATTCTTTGTATGTGTGGCATTAGACACTTAACATAGTTAGGAATCATGCATATTTTTTCTAACTCATGTTTTCTTTGTTTGGAGTACTAGGTGAGTTTTTACGCTTTAGCATACTAGTATAAGTGTGAACGTTGCCATGATTAGCATGCTTTCCATGAGGCTATGTGCTTAAATGCTAAACTGCTTGAATGCCTGTGGATGAAGGCTTGTTGTTTGAATTGGAACGATTCAACAAATGTGCGTTTTAAGCCCACTTTGTTGAGTGGCAAATCATGTTTTAAGCCCACTATGTTTTGTGGCAAATCCGCAAACTTTATGCCCACTTGAGGTGGCAAATTCAAACCATTTTCGCAAACAAACATGAGTTGAATTGTTCCAAGTCTTGCAAACCAGTCTATACTTGCTTGTGCGCATCACATAGTAAAGCTAGCCTAATAACCAAAATAAGAACGCATAATGTTTATAAGAGATCATACCATGATTAGTAGAGACTGATCTTCAATCGGGCGAGCGGGGTTGCTCAATTCATGACCTTCCCCTCTCGTACCTCAGTTCCTGAGCTAAGGCAACTTTGGTGACGATGGAGACATGGTCTTTGGCATGAGTCATGGGTTTCCTAAATTTCCTCAAAATAAAACATTTAGGTGGCGACTCTGTATCTAGAAAAACAGTCCAATTTTTGGCACCTTTGACTTAAAATCAATTTTCTAAAATGATTTGCTGGATTTGGACTCTTTGGTGATTATCAGTTTCACATTGCACTTGTGAGATTAGATTCAGAACCGCGGAAGTCCGAACTATAGGACTTTCTTTCAAACCTTCCGAAAGGGGGCACGAAAAAGCCGAGCTACAATGTGTATGCAAAAGACTGATGTAACTAGGCAAGTGTGCACAAAATTGCAAGAAAGAGAGAGAGAGAGAGAGAGAGAGAGAGAGAGAGAGAGATTTTGAGTCTAAAAAAATCCAACCTCAAAACATGAGAGAGGGGGTCCCTATATATAGAAAACATGAAATCTATACAAGGAGATCCAACCCTCCACGTATGGACAGATGCAAGCATCTATGCAAACAGATGGCACGACTGGCATAAAATATCTGTAGAAAACACTGGTGGCTGGCTGGCCATCAGTAATGGCCGGCAAGGCACATTAATGCCCGGCAAACAAGAAATAATGGCCAGCAGCCTCCAAGGATGGCCGGCAGGCCACCAAAGATTGCAGGCTGGAAAGACCAAGGCATGGTCCAAAAAATGAGACAAAATGGATATATGGTTTGAAAGACTCAAAGCTGTGACGTTCCACTGAGGATTTCAAGCACTCAGCAAGCAAACAGATATGTCACTAGATGTACTTGTAAGAACATCCAAGTCTTGAAGCGGCGTCAAAAATAGGATGCCTACAATTAGTCACTATCTTACGTCACCCACTTCTAAACAAAACAAAAAGGGACTTAGCCCTAAATTCAGATTTTACAAAAATCTTGGTTAACAAAAGAAAGAAAAGATAAAGACAGACATCACGTGCACTTGATTTGAACATTTGAAACACTTGGGAACCTCCTCAGGAGGCACAATGGCTGGCTTGACAAAACAGAACTCCAAGTTGGCAACTTAGACCAGGTCGTGCCTAATCACCTATGGAAGTGTATATAATGTTCTTAGGGTCAAGATTAGCCTTTTATAGGCTTGGTTTAATGTTGGTTAATTAAACTTGGCTTATGACTAATCAATTGATATTATTTTATTCTAATTATTTAATTCAGAATCGAAATCTAATTAAACTTACCAGAAAATCCTAAAAATTCTAATTAACACATGAACGTAGTCGCTTTCGTGTTCAGACGCCGATAAGGCCCTCAATTCGTGTACCGAAACAAAATTTCAGACAAATAGTCCTACCAAAGACAAGTATAAACACAAATAACACAATATACATGCAATTAACTCAGAATTTCCTCTTAATGACTCGTTAAGCATTCTTAATTAAGGATGATAGGCGAAGCACAAGTCGAGGTTGTTACAGACACGCTCAAAATATATAATTTTATTTATTTATTATGTCATAAAATTTTAAAAAAAATTGAGAAGTAATAAAAAATAAAAAAATAACATGAACAAATGTTTTTAATACATATATACAGCCTATTCATCAATTTCAGCACTTTACCTAATAAATAAATTAAGCAATTTTAAGATTTTTTTTTTTCTTCAAATAAAAATAATTTGCTCTATGCATGTTAGGGCCAAAGATGAATATTAAAAAATAGAGGGGTTATCAAATTTTTGTTCTTATCCAATAGCTGACCTCATAAAAGGGGTTCAGAAAATATATAATTAAAGAGAAAAGAGAGAAGAAGAAAAAAAGAGAGAGAAAGAAATGGAGGAGAGAGAGAGAGAGACAGAGACTAAAAAACAGAGTCTAAAGGAAAAAAGAAAAGAAAAGAAGAGAAGAGAGAGAGAGAAACCCACCTACGAATTCGTGATTGCTTCAATAGGGACCTTCAAAAGCTTCGACAACTTCGCCTAGGGTTTACAGGTGAGCGACATATTCTCTTCTCTCTCTCTCTCTCTCTCTCTCTCTCTCTCTCTCTCTTCGCAGTGTCCCTCGAGTATCTGTGAGCGTATCTGCAAAGTGTCCACCTAGAAAAAAATCAAAAAAAATTATGGACACGTTAGGGAGAGTATCCAACACGTGTCCGCAGCATGTCCATGTCCGATACGTGTCGGACAACCATACATTTCCACCAAAGAGGTGTCCATACTTCATAGGACATAACTTGTTTATAAAAGGATTTGTCATACTTGAAATTCAACAACCTTTCTTATCAAACCTTTCATTGCCATCATCATTCCCATGTTTGCTTCCTCCTTATCTTTGACTCTCCATGCAACTTACCCATATGCTCATTGTCCAAATCTCCTCCATGCATTTAATTTTTTTTTGTTTTTGGGTCAAAAGATCTCCGCCATACACTACAAAAAATTAAGGTTTTAAAGATCAAGATTTAGGGACAAAATTATTTTTTAAGGACCAAATATTTTTGTTACAAAAAGTGCCGTTATTATATTTTTAGCAACGAAAATTAGACATTAGTGATGAATTATTATCCTTTTGGAACCAAATTTTTTGTCTCAAAAAATAAACCATTTTGAGACCAAATTATTTTGTCCCTAAAAATCTATTTATTAGTGACATTTTCAAAATTTTGTCGCTAAACGCCTTGTTTTTTACTTTTCGGGACGAACTTTTAGCGACTATCCTCATGACGATAGAAATTGATCCCTAAATGTCTTTTGTAATAAAATTTTTACTTTTAAAAATCAAAAATATTTAATTTTTAAAATTCTTATATATTGTAGTGATACATTAGACGTATTACTAATAAACTATTTAAACAGCAAGTCTACGTGCCTTTGGTAGAATAAAAAAAAAAAAGGCCAGACTTGTGCAGAAATCCGGATGTAAAAGTCTCCAAAAGTTGCATGGTTTGAACACTTGACATAGGATTACAAGAAAGCATATTGTGGATAATGTTGTCACAATATCATCAATCAATAATGTTGTGTTCAGGGGCGGAGGGAGCATGTGACCCGGGGTCATGCGCCCCTGAATTTTGGAAATTTTTTTTTTTTTTTGTAAACATAAAAAAAATTTAAATAAAAAATTATAAAAATATTATTAGAGTGAAATGTCAATGATATTTTAAAAATTGTGAAAATAATAATGGTTATTTTGATTAAAAATAAAGAGACTATTATAAATATATCATATTAGTTATGATAATTTTGAATGTAACGACGATATCATTATTAGTGATATGCAAGTATAAGTAATCTCACTATAAAGATATGAAATTTATTAGATTGTTAGTTACATTTGACATGTAAAGTTCACTCTTTATGTATTTATTTACCATTCGTGGGTGATGTTACATAACAATGATGACATGATATTACCATTATATTGAATTTTTAATCAAATTTTGAATCAAAAAATAATTTATCATTATATAATTTATTTTAAGGCTTATATCCATATTTTTTTTGGTATTGTCCATGATACACTAGTTACAAATAATATATATATTTTTTTATGTTTCCTGAAATCAATCGTAAAAAATTTACGTGAAATATTTTTGTAAAAATTATTATAATTAATAAGTGCCCCCTCTAAATTAATTTTCTGGCTCCGCCATTGGTTGTGTTTGTATCATATATTTGAATAGAGATTTATTTTTATTTTTTTTAAAATTAAGAAAATTAGATAAAATTTTTAGCTTATATATGTCGTTCACATTTTCCTTTTTTTTTTTCCCTACAACATATAAGAGTTTTAAGAATCAATTATTTTTTATTCCTAAAAGTAAAAGTTTTTTTACAAAAAACATTTAAAACTAATTCTTGTTATCCGGAGGCAAGTCGCTAAAATATTGGTTGAAAAGTAACAAAATCAGATTTTTAGTGACAAAATTTTGAAAATATTCTTAATAAATGCATTTTTAAAGACAAAATAATTTGATCTCCAAAAAAATTCAGTGTGTTTGGTTTCAGTTTTCTTAATTCAGTTTTTTAAAAACTGAGTTTTTTTTGTTTTTGGTGTTTTTTTGTTTTTAGTAAATATTTTTAAAATTTTAAGCATTTTTTTTATATTTTTTTAGATGCACCTTACTTAGATATATCTAAAAAAATAAAATATTTGTGAAAAAAAATTTCAAAAAAATAAT